>CANXYI010276538.1:0-18022 GCA_948208565.1 Hura crepitans | reverse complement strand
TGTCCTTGGATGGTCTTAGCCACCATGACTCTAAAAGGATTATTCCTATAGCATATTGTAGTCATGATTTGAAGCACTTTATAGTTATAATGCTTGTCCTCATAAGTGACAATTAACATGTTGCAAAAAATGCACAATATGATATATTTTGCCCATTCGATCGAACTTGGTGAAAACTAACCAACAAAATCAAGAATTATTTGTAAAGAAATCAGTACAACTGGAATAATCTTCTAAGTTACCAAAGGTGAAACCCCAAGACAAGCACAATGTTTATAGGTTAATGATCATCAAAATATCAAATAGTAAGAGGAACATCTAGAGAAATGTCAAAGTTTATGATGGCAGCAAATTCCTCAGGTGTGGGAACAATCTCTTAATGATTAAAGATGAATACAAGAAAAATGGGATCACAATAGTAAAGAGGGGCATGAAAAAAATTAGGGTCTATCCTTACCTTCCTAAAAAATCTAAGGCAAAACAAGGAGCAAAAATTGGAGAATTTTAAGTGTCTTTGGAATCCAAAAATTGGGGCAATTGATGGCTAAAAAAGAGAGACATGATAAAGATGGCATGAATGGCTTGAAAAGGATGGCATTTATAGGCACTAAAATAATGTTATTCCTAACACTACAAGGATAAAGAATCCTAAACATGCAAGGACATCCATGCAAACATCAAAGTAGATAAAATTGATGTCAAGGTCTATATGGACCACTTCTCAAGTACATCTACGTGGACATTTATCAGGTAAACATAAGCCATGCATAAGACTAAGTCTACACGGACCATAATAATTAGAGAAAAATAGTCTATATGGACTATGCCTTTAAGGATGACATTTTGAAATGCCAGAAAGAGGTCTTCTAACAAGGTAAGGGAAATGAGCTTCAAGAGAACCAAGGACCTAGATAGGAAGGGCAAACAACAATCACTTGATTAAGGTCATTAAAGTTCTTAGTGTTACAGCAGTACGTCAATCCTTATTAGATGAGTTAAGGGTTGCCATATCTTCTGATAGATCTTATGTGAATTATAAGCATTTCTTAATGGATCTCATGTGAATTACAGACATCTTACCATATTGTATGACACCATGGACCTTTGATGGCAACCACCTATCATGATATTGATTGGGATGACACTAGATCTATGACGAGATGTTTTTCAAGGCCTTTAAAGCAAAAATAGATCACTTAAGAGACTATGCCCCTTCATCTCAATAATGAAATGTTAAAGAATGCTATTAAACTTCAGCTTTCTATTTACATGGATAGTCTGAAATTTAGCTCAGGAACTCCTTACCATAGGGATGTCATATGAACAAAACACAAGGATTTCTTTATATACTTTCGAGAATAGTATGCCTCATTGTAAAAATTTCTATGTTATTTCTCACTTATATGTAAAAAATAAAAAATGTATCTAAACAAATAGAATGTAAATATTGTAGCACATATTCTAAACATATGTTTATATAAAATTTTTTAAGGCCCTATCAGCTAAAGAACTAAGGCTGCCATCTTCTTTTGTTTTCATCCTCACTTTTTGTGTCCTTATCATTTGAAGAGGGCACCAATTTCTCAGAAATCTTCAATGCCTTTAACTTCCTTTGAACATCATGAAGCACAACCACTTTCCTAGTTAGCTCATTCTGCAAAGAGAATGAGGGATCAACATATATCATGGATATCATACATGTCATGCACACATACATATTCAACTAATAATTATAGGAAAAGACTCATAGCGAGAATATGAATCTCGTCCACCATCGCTCACTTATAGGCCTTCACTACTCGAGCAGTCCTCTTAACTGGAGCCCTCCTAACCTTGCAAAACCTAAGTAAGAAATGTCATGCGCAATCAAATCAATGTATCAAAGCAAAAAAAAGCCAAAAGGGTCATACTAATGTAGTGTTTACCAGTTCAAAAGGCATTAGCCAGTCATCCTCGATCCTAAGGCTTGTAAAGGTCAATTCCTCATTAATGCCATATTGCATGTCGTTCAACTTAGGCACATTAGTAAGACTGCCAACAGCTTCTTTAGGCATCGATAAAGAGCTAACAACTAAATTTAAAGTCTTACCCCTTAGAGTATATATTAGAGGAGGTGAAAATTGAGGTACTGAAAAGCTAAGAGCCATCCTTGCTCTCTTCCTAAAAAAAGAAGGCTCGGCCTCAGAAGATGGAGCAAAAGGCTACAATGCAAGACACAATTAAAAATTATGTTAAAAAACCACATTTAAAAGGCCAAAGCTAGAATACCTGAGGAGTAGGGTCTAAAGAGTAGGGCACCAGATAACACCCAAGAAGAATAATCTCCTCCTTTACATATTACCAAAGTGTCTTTAGGCATACCTACAGTCATACCCTACATGAATTCTAAATCATATATATACCTCCCAAACAATATGAAATCATAAGGACCTTAAGGAATGTAGCGTGCATCGGGACTTATGTGCTAGCTCAGCACCCTCTCTCTAAGAAACCAAGAATAGACCTCTAAAGTTATCAACAAAATCCTTCAAGAGGATAGCTCTTAACAAAAGCAAAAAAAAGTCAAACATCTCCTCAACAGTGAAGACCCACCATGCCAAGTCAATCTAAAAAAACCAAGTAAGCATAAAATTCATAATAAATGAACTAAACTAACTAATGTATTTACATGTGCAGGGTTACTAACATCAATCTAAGCTCAAAAGTTAAGGTACTAATGATGACATACCAAAGATGAGGGATTCCAAGGCCCTAAGGATGGCCAAACCCACCTATCCATCATTGAATACAGGCAAGGAATGTCCAACTCACATATATGTGGTAACAAGTGAAGCTCATAAGCCTAAACCATTGAGAAGCCATGTTAGAATCAAAAAGAAAAGCACTCACAAAGAAATGGAAAAGACCCATGGGAGTTACTCACCAGGATGCCTAAAATAAAGCCCTGAATAAAGTGATGGCTCTTCTTAGTTTAAGCCTTCATGTCCAAGCTCCTATACATCTATTCAAGTAAAGAGCAACACCAATTCTAGGAACTGATGCTCTCAACCCAATCCAAGATAGGGAGGAAGCTCTAGCTCATGTTGTCATTAGCATTGGCAAATAATGTGGTCCTTAGAAGGTACAGGACAAAGCAGTAAGTACACTAGTCTACCTCATGATAATTAGTAGAAATAGTGTCAACCTATCGCTCATACAAATCTCTGCGCTAGATGCTTCTAGAATAGTCCTAAGGCATAAATCCCAACAAGCTTCTTACCTCTTAGAGTTGAATAGAAGGATAACAATAGCTAGCATCAAAGGCAATCTCTCGCCCAGTGCATGGCATGCCAATAATAAATGGCTAATCAAATGAGGTAATTGTCAGCTCCCTAAAAGATAGATAGAAGGCGTCTATGGTGTCCATCCATCTATTAAGTAAGGCTTAAAGCACTTATAAGTCTCTGTGAAAATCTCCTCTGACAAGGTGATCCATAAATGTCTAGAAGCCCGTCACTCTCACTCTATCCTTAATTGAAATAGGTATCACTGAGTTCCACTATTATGGACTAGACAAGGCACCCCTACACTTAAGATGTGTCTATATGAAAAGTAACACAATGGTATGATTAGTTTTCATACAAACTTGAAATACAAAGAAAGGAATCCATACGGACCAACCACAAACAAAACTCAAAGCCATATCCATACGGACTTAAAATGAGCAAAATCTAAAATAGAGTCCATATGGACCAAGGCTATCCAAGATCCATATGGACCTTTACAAATAAGAGTGCATAGTAATCATAGGATGGACAAATACATGAAAGTCCTAAAAAGGTTCAAATAAGGTTCGTACAGCCTAAACATGCCTTAACCAGAATAGGTCTGCACAAAACTATCAAACTAGAATGACAAAAATAGTGAAGAAAACTTAAGATAACCAAAATGCATAAAAATAAGGCCAAAAGGATAAAAACCAACATAAAGGAAGACCTTCAAGCAAGCATGATGGATGAGGTCCACCAAGATTAGAACCAGTTCATTATAGTAAATCTCATTCACTAGAGCTGCATTTTTAGAGTGGTTGATGGATAATAAAGGAAGAAAACCCTTTAAAATAGGGATCAAAATGTCCATTACTGGAGGCAGAGGAGAAAAACCCATCGTCGATGGGAGTAATAGTGTTATCGGAGTCCTTCCAACTACTACAACATCATCAAAAAAAGAAGAAAAGGAACTAAAAGTTGAGGGGGTGGACATTAAAGGTCTTTTTGAAAGAAAAATAAAGAGAAAATAGTTGAAATGAGAAAAGAAAGATAAAGAGGAGAAAAGATTGACAATTTTCAATCTATCGCATAACATCCACACAAACTTACTTGCACATATCTGCATAGACTTAGATTCTAACCCACATTCCATTGGCCTATAGTCCACATGAATTAACTTCATAGACCCATGGCATCATCTACATTGACTTACGTTCTAGCCTAATTTCCAAAGGCCCATAGTCCTCATAGATCACATTCACAAATCCATGATTAAGTTTGCATAAACCTTTTCTTAAAGCTAACACCTTCTAAGTCTGTATGGCCCTTGTTTATCCATGGTGTCTAAAAACATGATTCCAAAAAGATGTAAAAGTAATTAGACTAATGTTAAAAATAGAATAATGTATAAAAATGAATGAGAATTTGTGACACCACCTACTGGATTCTTGAAGAAACTCGACAGGTGATGCACTTCCCACTAGGTCACCTATCCTAAAACTTCTCCAAAGGTAAACTCTTTAACACTTATGGACTGTTCTAGAACTCTATCAAGTATAGCTTAGATTTCCAATCTAATCTTTAATCATGTTTATATATGGTCTGATAGACTTAGAAAAACCATTCCCAGACACTTTACAAGTTATAGAAAATTGGGCAGTAAAATGGCTACTGGGGTGACATACCAAAATTTTTTTCACCTATTAAAAGCACTTCTATAAACAATCATTCCATTTAACCTCCATCTAGACCCTTCTGGTCCCCTAATCAACATCAGCACACATTAAACATATATCCAAATCACACACATATAAGGCCTCAAGCCCACAGATATCAAAACCTCAAGTAATCCAAATAAATAACCACCTGTTTATATATATCACATTTATGTTTTATATACAGACATAGCAGCTCCTAAGCAGGCTAACCCATACCTACAGTGTTTACATGCGTGCCACTACTCAAATAAAAAGCAACTCTATTTACCCTTTAACACTTGAATTGCTACACTGCACAATCACCGAGGCTGGTCTACTTATCTCTGCTATGTACGCACCATAACACAAGTATGCTGTATAAAACTTAGTGGTCAATTTAAACCATTTAAAACATGCCACATGCATTACACACACACAAGAAAACATAGAATAATGGTCTAAATGTAGTGTGTGGGTGGTATGCCAAGTGACTAATGCCATTCAGATGATATGCCATGTTTACCTCAAAATTACTGAAATGCCACTGTATTTTATTTATTAAATTAATCATCATAAATTATCATCAATCATTCTAGGCTTATATTTTATTTTACTTTAATTCCATTTCATAGGCCTGACTAGGTAGATGACACTTACAGACACTAGACCAAGAGGAAACTGAAAAAGTGTGCAGGGGCCCATATTTTGGACCTTGATCGCTACACCAACCTAATACAACCATAGGGATCAGTTCATAGGAAGCTCATAAAAGGAAAAATAATGAGCAACTATGCATAGGGGTCAATCCATAGACCTCTTAACGGCAAATGATTAAATCAAATTATTTATCTGAGTCTGTCCAGTAAACTAACATAGTGGCCCCTCTAAAGACTTTCGCCACTGTACCAGCATAGTCTGATATCTAGAGAAAGATGCTAGTAATATAGTGGTCTACCCTACAAACTAGTGCAGTGGCTTATTTTTGAACCTCGACTACTGCACTAGCCCAGTTTGATAAATAGACAATCTAATAGCTACTAATCTCGAAGTTGACCGGTCAATCCATCTAATAGCTGTCTAACTAATTAAGTTTATTTCTTTATTGATCATTTTTTTATAATAGGTCTAAAGCCAAGCTCAATTATACATTGCCACATAAATGGCTTCCATTTCATTTCCCATAAACAATACAAATGGTCTCAAAGTACCCTTTTCATGCCAAAGCTAGTTCATTTTAAAGTCATATATTTACCAAGCTATTACAAGCCAATTTTAAGTCCCCTTTTTAACCATTTTCTAACCATAAAAGGTATCCTATATTATATACATTTTATTCCTCATTACTCATGCATTTTCACTTAATTCATGCCATATGGACATTACACAATCATACCATTTATGCTATGCCAAACACACATATACATATGCGATACCATACCTCATTTTTTTCATGTCATTCTTACCTTGTAAACTTCTCAGCCAATGCCTCCAAATTGCTATACATATACTTTCAAATACATTTAAGCACACATACACATATTTTAACATCACACAAGCATGCTTACACACACATAATTCCCTTTCCATGCAAAATAGGCCATTGTACCCCTTGATCATACCTCGACCACACTTAGTGCCCACACACACAATCCTTATTCACTAATTTCTTTACCTACACCTAACATGCCATCACTAACAAGCCAAATTCTATACAATATGCCAACCACATATGCCATACACTTAACCTACACACCAAGGCACCTCTCGGCCAAATAAAGCCATCAATACTCATAATTCTCACCATATACACATATACTTCAAGCATAATTCATGTCTAATACCTTAGAAATCATGCCAAAATCACCTTAACAAGCCATACACACACACACACACTTTCTCTTGCACAAACCTCTCGATCAAATGGGGACTAAGCCCTTACATTCATTCTTTTCACCAAAAGACCATTCCAAGTATACATTCCATACCTAATTAGCTTAAATACATGCCTAAATCACCATTGCACACACTTTGACTAAGTTTATCACCAATTCAATATATAATATCCATATACAAGCCATAGGAAATGACCAAGGCATAAGTCAAATGCTCTAAATTCACACATGTCACTTCAAAAAGGGATGGATTCTTCACTTTAAGCTTGAGAAAGACCAAAACACACCTCACTTTGCCTTAGCTCCCATTCACACCATCCTCCCTTCAAAATTCCTTGAAAAATCATACACATCTCCAAATCAAATTCCAAGTATATAGTCATTCTTAGAATCACCAAATCCTCTAGGAAATAAATTAAAAAAGGGTTGAATTACTTACACATAAGAAGTTGCCTTTTTATCCCCTTTTAATGTACACTTGCTACAACTTGAATTTTTTTCAGCTTTAGGCACTTCTATCGCTTCCAACTCCTTCACAAATCAATTCTTAACACAATTAAAGGATTTTTTTTGTTGTAATTGGAAATGGAAAAGTTTGCAAGAAGAAGGAAAAATGGTGGATGTTAGCTAAAAATGGCATTAGGACAAAAAGAGGAGGAAAAAGGGAAAATGGGTGAGTGGTGGGGGTGAGTGGCCAAGTGGAAACTTAGGTGTCAACTTGAGACTTATATAGTGGGCGAGGTGGCATAGGTGGGGCAACATGCCACCAAGCATCTCGAAATAAATCGTTTTCAATAGAAACTTTGTGGAATTTTTAAAAATCACATGGACCTCTAAAAATCATCACATTTATTTTAAAAATCCTTGATTAGTCTCATTTAGAGGCTTATAAAATTCAATAGCCAATTTCCATCAATAGGATAATTAACCAACTACCTTGATTTTTATGCAAAACCTTAAAATTAAAAAAATTTACAGACAACCTCGAAATTTAAAAATTCTCTCACCAATGGACTCAAAGAAAATTTTGACTTTTAGGGTATGGCATTTTTAGGTTTGTCTGGGAACATCCCAGGTTATTCCTAGCCCAACTCCAACTAAGCTATGCCCCACTAGATTATAGCCTAAAATAATTATTCGTTTTGATAAATCTTTAAATTATGCCATTTTCATCATTTTATAGCCCCTTGAAATTTCATGACTAGTACCCCTACCTCAAGCCTTATGAAGGTGACCCAACACACTGGGAACACTTTTTTGGCCTCAGTGGTACTCTTCATGGAGCCTCAACTTACGGGCATTATAATTCTTCCCCTTTTAAGAAATTTCGTCCTTGAAATTACCTAGAGTGAATAGGTGTTGATACTGAGCCATCATCTGCTCTTCAAGCTCTCAGGTAGCTTCTTCTACATTATGATGCCTCTAGAGGACTTTAACTAAAGGGATGGCTTTATTTCTCAACTGTTTCACCTCTTTGCCCAATATCTATATTGGTTCTTCTTCGTAGCTCAAGTCTGGCTATATTTTAACATTTATTGTTGGAACTATGTGAGAGGGATCTGATCTGTGTTGCCTTAGCATTGAGACATGAAACACATCATGAATTTGTGATAATTTAGATGGCAAGGCTAGCATGTATGCTAGAGGTCCCACTCTTTCTATAATTTCATATGGTCCAATGAATCTAGGGCTCAACTTCCCTTTTTTCCCAAATTTGAGGACCTTTTTCCATGGAGACACCTTTAAAAATACTTTCTCACCAACAACATACTCAATATCCCTCCACTTCAGATCATCATAGGATTTTTACCTATGAGATGTAGCTTTCAATCTTTCTCTAATCACCTTAACCTTTTCCTTTTCTTCTCTAATCATATCAACTCCTGATATCTTGTTCTCCCCTATCTCACTCTAGCATAAAGGAGTTCTACACCTTCTGCCATATAGTGCTTCATATAAGGCCATACCTAAACTAGTCCAATACCTATTATTGTAGGCAAACTTAGCTAAAGACAAATATTGATCCCAACTGCCTTAAATTCAATGGCATAGTTACATAACATATCTTCAAGCACTTGTATCACCCTTTCTGATTGTCCATCTATCTGAGGATGAAAGGTTATACTATAGGTCAATTTGTACCTAAGGATCTATTCAACTTTTTCCAAATCCTAGAAGTGAATCGAAGTTCTCTTTTAGAAATAATTGCCATAGGTACATCATGAAGTCTGACAAGCTCATCAATGTATAGTTTAGTCAACTTTTCTAGTGAGTAGTCCATTTTGATAGGGATGAAGTGAGCTATCTTCATCAATCTATCAACAATCACCCACACAAAATCACATTTGCCTCTAGTCATAGGCAATCTCATTACAAAGTCTATGGCCATCTTTTCCCACTTCTATTCTAGTATCACTATATGATATAGCAATCTAAAAGGAACCTAATGCTCAACCTTTACCTACTGGCATGTCAAACATCTAGCAACATACTTTGCCACATCTCTCTTTATACCTGATCACCAATACTGAGGCTTCAGGTCCAAATACATCTTAGTACTACCAGGGTGTATAGAATAAGGAGTTTATGTGCCTTCTTCAGTATTAGTAACCTTAAGTCATCTGTATTAGGTACACATAACCTACCCTAATAATACAGACATCCATCCTCACTCAAGTCAAATCCTAGAGCCTTCCCCTCTTTAATTTTACTTACTAGCTGCATCAGTGACTAATCTTTACCCTGTGCTTCCTTTATCTACTGTCTAAAATCTAGTTTAATTTGTAACTCAGCCAATACAACATTCTCCTTGGTGTACTGCAATCTAACATTCATAGATCTTTAAGTCACCATGAATTTCCTACTCAACGCATTTGCTACCACATTAGCTTTCCCTAGGTGGTAATCTATTAAGCAATCATTATCCTTAATCAGCTCTAACCATCTTTTCTGCCTCAAGTTCAATTCTTTTTGAGTTAAAAGGTATTTAAGACTTGTGGTTTATGTAGATATAATATTTCTCACCATATAAGTAGTGCCTCCAAAATTTCAAAGCAAATACAATTGCAGCTAACTCTAAGTTATAAGTATGATAATTTTTCTCATGTGGTTTTAACTGTCTTGAAGCGTAGGCTACTACCTTTCCTTCTTGCATCAACACATAACCTAAGCCATTAAGTGAGGCATCACTATACACTATAAAGTCCTTACCCTATTTAGGTTGAATTAGGATAGAAGCTTCTATCAGCATCTTTTTTAGCTTCTTAAAATTGCGCTGACATTTGTCATGCCACTCAAATTTCACCTTTTTTCTAATCAATCTGGTCAAAAGGGCTACAATTAAGGAAAATCCCTTCACAAACCTTCTGTAATACCCAGCTAATCTTAGGAAATTCTATATCTCTATCATATTCCTCAAAGGCTCTTACTCTAACACTGCCTTAACCTTGCTAGAGTCTACTCTAATGCCTTCTGCTAACATTATGTGTTCTAAAAAAGCTATTTAGTTAGCCAGAATTCACACTTACTTAGCTTGGCATACAATTGTTTCTCCCTTAAGGTCTGTAACACAACCTTGAGATGTTATTTATGTTCCTCCCTAGTCTTAGAGGACACCAAAATATCATAAATGAAAACTACCATAAACTGATCTAGGTAAGGTTAAAATATTATATTCATTAAGTCTATGAAGGCTGTTAGGGCATTTGTGAGACCAAAGGGCATCACTAAGAACTCATAATGCTCGTCTCTAGTTCTGAATGTAGTTTTAGGAATATTGGCTTCCTGGACTCTCAACTGATGGTATCCAGATCTCAAGTCAATCTTGGAAAATACACCCACACCTCTCAACTAATTAAAGAGGTTATTTATTCTAGGCAAATGTTATTTTTTTCACTGTCACCCTACTTAGTTGTCTGTAATTAATACACAGTCGAAGTAAGCCATCTTTCTTTTTTACAAATAACACAGGTGCTCCCTAAGGTAAAACATTAGGTCTGATGAAACCCTTGTTTAATAGTTTATATAATTACAGCTTCAATTCTTTCAATTCAACAGGTGCCATTTGGTAAGAAGTAATAAAAATAAGAGTTGTACTAGGATACACCTCATTTCCAAAATCAAGCTCTCATTGTGGAGGCAAACTTGGCAACTCTTTAGGAAACACTTTAGGAAACTCAGACACTATTGGAATCTGTTCAAGTATTGGGTGAAAGCTTCAGTGTCAATGACATGTGCTAAGTAAGCTTTGCATCCTTTTCGGATGAGTTTCTTTGTTGTAATAGCTGAGATGAGGTTATTCATATAGTTTCTCTCACCCACCACTGTCACTGTCTATCCCTCTATAGTCTAAAGGGTCAGCCTCTTGTTTTTATAGTCAAGTATAGCTTGATACTCTAACAACCAGTCTATTCTTAGAATCACATCAAACTCATGAAAAGGTAATTCAATTAAGTCCACAAGAAATAGACATTCCTAGATCACTAAAGGATACTATCTACATACCTTATTCACATTCACACTTTGTCCTATAAGATTACTGACTTGTATATCTATGTTCACATGCTCAAATTTCAGTCCTATATCATGTGCTATTATGGTGCATACATATGAATGTATGGATCTTGGGTCTACTAAAGCCAAAATTGGAACATTAAATAACAAAAAGTACTAGTTATGATGTCTAGTGCTGCTGCCTTTTCTCTGGCTCTGACAACATACTATGTAACACCCCTTATCCATTTCTACCTGAAACAGGCAAGGTCTAATACTTTCCACTGAGGTCACCCATCCTAATTTTTTCCAGGGGCCTTTCATTTAACTTTTACCCATGTTTGACTAAGTTTGACTGAACATAGTCTTAAGCTAATTCTGATTATTTATCCTCTTATTACTATTTATTTTAGTTCATTAAAACTCATATCAGGCACTATCAGAAAATTAAGAAAAATTGGGCAGCATAATGGCTGCCCTAGTAACTAATCCAATTTAACCTACAAAGAAAACTGCTTTAAACTCATCTTCTAATCTTATCCCTCTTCTGGACCCTCTGGTCCTCTAAATTATAGTCATCAGCATAATAACAGACTTATTTCACAAATCACAGGGTTACAAATCCATCAACACAGAAGCATGTAGAAATAGATATTCATTAATAAGCAAAGGTTATACAAACATTCATTTTATTAGTTCTAATTATTCATATATCCTATAACCCACACTACCTATATATATGAGTGCATCCATATACAAAACTCAAAAGGAACTACAAAAAGTACCAAGGACTCGATTCAGCTATATTGGTGACAATGTCTACTGCTGACCATCGCTCTATCTACAGTCTGTGCATCGAAACACCGACACATTAAGTCTGACACTCAGTGGTGGAATAAACCAAACATATTATGTCAAAAACATACAAGCATGTAGCATGTCATGTTCCACACACATCAAGTGACCCTAACAATTCTAAGTCCATTCATTTATTCAGTTCAGTTTACTTATCTATCATTTCAGTTCAATTCATTACATTAAAGGCCTATACTAGATAGACTATGCTTTAAGACACTAGACAACGGGATGCATCCTATGCAGTGGCCCACTTTTAAAGCCTAAGTAGCTGCACCTACCTTGCCTGATACTCAGGGAGCCCTCCATAGACCACTCTCAATTTGCAAATTATATCAATTTGCACAAAGGGTGGATAACAGGGGCCTATCTGTAGACCACTCCCAATATCCACAACAATACACAATAGTGCAGGGTTAATCACAGAACCTTGATGGCTGCACCCGCCATAATCAATACATGGTAGTGGACCCCAAAAGGACTGACTACCTAGTAGTTGCTTTATCCCCTAGTTAACTGGTCAACCCATCCAGTAGGCATCAAACTGATGGGCCATTGACCATTTTAAATTGTAATTATTAATATTTTACCTTTAAGTTACATTTTCAATCAAGATCCACACAAGTCATCATAACTTTGGCACAGTCACAAAGTTACTATTCATTTGGTCAGTTTCCGCAATTGACACTATTCATTTGGTCATTTTCATAGTTTATGCTTTTCATTACTTAGGTCATTAACTTCCATTTTTCACCATTCCTTTACACACATTATCCTAATATAAAATTCCTATAATAGACACACTATTATACCTCACTGTTGGTCATACTTTCCATTCAAATAAGGTGACATTTCATACCATATAAAGCACAAATTTTTAGTTCATTTTACTTATGATTTCCACACTTCTTTTACACACCCTTTGCACACATAATGCATTAAATACATGCCATGCACACCATAACACACCATTCGGCCACCATGCATGCCTTCACTTACACATGAAATTCTCCCCATTTCCAGCTACCTATCCTAATATTTTAAGGCCAAATACATAGCCATAATGCCATTTTTACTAATTACCATGCCTTTACCCAAAATGTAACAATTCCATACACCATTTATGCATAAAATGTAACATACACATTAGACACAATAGATTTGAGTTATTCCACATACCTAGGGTGTGTCTACACCCCTTTCTCCACCACTTTGAGCTTGGTTTCCTTGGTTTCTCTCACTTGGTGTGCCAAGCCCTAAACATAACCATTCTTAACTTAGAAAAATTCTTAAAAATTATCTATAACTCCAATTTAAATTCTAAAACCATGGTGATTCTTAGAATTGCCTAAGCTACCTATATCAAAAATAAAAAAATGGAATTCGATGGCTTTTACTCACTTTTGTCACAATTCACCCAAGTGTTGATTTTCTAAATTTGAGCTCCTTTCTCTAATTTCTTGGTAGAATTAGTGAGTATGGATGATGGAGGTTTTCATTTTATATATTTTTCATGAAATTTAGGGGAAGATAGGAGAGAGAAAAGATGAAAAATGGTGGTTTCTTTAGGGTAATGGTGTCGAATTTGTGGAGAGGTTGAAGATGACTTGTTCACATGTGTAACCTTTTATTCTTAATGGGTTGGATGCCTTGGATTGGGCCAAATGGCCACCAAGGCATTTATGTGCATTTTAGGTCTATTTTCACTTCAAAATTTCATAAAATATTCTTTAAGTCTCCAAAAATTCCCATTTTAGTTTTAAAAATCCTTGATTAGTGGGACTAAGTCCCACATAAAATTTCAAGTCAAAATTCAACCATTGACTTTTTGGCACTATTCATGATCAGAATAAAATATTTAGAAAAAATATCTATTGACCTCAGAAAATTATAATTCCTCCTCCATCATACTTAGTGGAATTTTTGAGGTTCAAGGTATGGTATTTTTGAGACCATCCAAGCACATCCCGGAGCTATCCCAGCCTAACCTCATTTTATCTCCTCATTCACTAGTTCTTGACCTAAGATGATTTATTGGTTCTGCTAAATTTTTTAATTCATTTGTTTTCCTTATTTTTACGCCCGTCAAAGTTTTATGACCAATACGCCAGTCATCAGACTCGAAATGATGACCGCACCATGGGGAATATCACTCGAGCCTTGAAGGTACTATTCATAAAACCTTGACTGTCAGGCATTACATACTGTCCAGCTGGTGCACGGGCTTCTGATCTGGTCCCTTAACTAGGACTAGGTTGATCTCCTTTACTTTGCCTCTGACCTCTATTCTAAGGTGCAACTGTGGATGCTTGAGTATGAGCACCCTCAGGCTGTTTCAGAGGACACTCTCTCTAATAGTGGTCCATAACACCACAAGTAAAGCACTCTCCCTTTCTACCCAACCTACACTACCACTAATGCCTCTTATGACAAGGATTACAAGTTGAGGGTCCATTTATATTATCTAATAGACTAGGAGTACTAGTAGCTCTAGGAGGTAGTTAAGGTCTGGCTGTGCACGCTTACCTAGATCTCTGAGACTATATTTATCTTTATGCCTGATGCATAAACTAGGACTGAGTGCTTCTCTCCTTCTTTCACTGTCACCTAGGCTATATTGGACTGCCTCATAGTAAACTATCTTTTTCTTTGGAAGAAGTCTCTCTTTTCTTGTACCACCTCCTCTATGTCATAGGCAGATGCCACCAATACAACAAAGTCTGTTACCCTCGAGTTTGCTATCTTCATCCTTAACTTCACATTCAACATCTTCAAAAATCTCTTACACTTTTTCTCTTTATTAGGAATGAACTCTTCTGCGTATCTAATTAACCAGGTAAAATCCTTCTCATATTTAGCCACTATCCTCGTACCCTGTTTCAAATTTAGGAACTTTTGCCTCCTTATACCCTTGTAGGACTCAGGGATATACCTCTTTTTGAATTATATTAAGAAAAAATCCTATGTGCGATATGTCACTGGCTTCCTCTTCCTAATAGTATCCCACCAATGGTATGCTTCTTCCTGTAAGAGGGAAGTTGTACACTTTAGACTATCTTCTTCTGAACACTTTAGCTATTTTAAAATCCTAAAAGTCCTCTCCACCTAGTACTCTACTCTTGCTGCATTATCCTCTTTCATACCCAGAAAATCCATAGCTCCCATCTTTTTAATTCTCTCTAATGGTGTCTTCTGTATCAAAGCTAGTGGTGCTGGAGGTACTAAAGCTGGTGAAAGAGGTAGAGGTGGAATAGTTGTTGTAAAGGTGTGTCTTAACAAATTAACTATCTGTTGTAACAAAGCTAGAGATGTTTCTACCTGTGGCTATGCTTGAGGTTGTGGCTTATGTGCAGCATCACTGGGCTCAAGAGTAGATGCATTTTTTGCTCCCTGTATTGTAGTCAGAGCATAACTAGCTACTTCCTCTGCTTTTTCCTCTAATGGTCTATCAGCTATCTTGAATTACTATAGAAAATACAAAACTTATTAGCCTCTATACAATGTAACATAATAGCATAACCAATCCTAGACTCTAGCACTCATGTAAACTACCAAAGAACTTTAAACTTAGGCTTTGATGCCACCAAATGTGACATGTTCCACCGGATTCTTGAAGAAACTCGATGGGCAATGCATTTCCTGCTAGGTCACACATCTTAGAATTTCTCCAGAGGTAAACTCTTTAACACTTATGGACTGTTCTAGAACTCTATCAAGTATTGCTTAGATTTCTAGTCTAATCCTTAATCATGTTTATATATGGTCAAATAGACTTAGAAAAACAATTTCCAGACACTTTACAAGTTACAGAAAATTGGGTAGCACAACGACTACCTAGGTGACATACCAAAATTACATTCAACATCCATCTAAACCCTTATGGTCCCATAGTTAATATCAGCACACATTAAACATATATAAGAACCACACACACATAGGGCAGATATCAAAACCTTAAGCAATCCAAACAACCAACTGTTTATATACATTACATCTATGTTTTATATACAGACATAGCAGCTCCTAAACATGCTAACCCATACCTATAGTGTTTACATGAATGCCACTACTCAAACAAAAAGTAACTCTATTTACCCTTCAACACTTGAATTGCTATACTACACAATCTTGAGGCTGGTCTGCTTATCCTTGCTACCTGTGCACCATAACACAGGTACGTTGAGTATAAAACTCAGTGGTGAATTTAAACCATTTAAAACATGACACATATATTAACACACATAAGCAAACATAGAATAATCGTCTAAATATAGTGTGTGGGTGGTATGTCAGGTGACTAATGCCATTCAGATGATATGCCATGTTTACCTAAAAATTACCAAAATGCCACTGTCTTATTTATTAAATTAATCATCATAAATTATCATCAATCATTCTAAGCTTGTATTTTATTTTACTTTAATTCCATTTCATAGGCCCGACTAGGTAGATGACACTTACAGACACTAAACTAAGAGGGAACTAAAAAAGTGTGCAGTGTCCCATATTTTGGACCCCGACCACTACACCAGCCTAATACAACCATAGAGATCAGTTCATAGAAAGCTCTTAAAGGGCAAAATAATGAGCAATTTTGCATAAGGATTAGTCTATAGACCTCCCAATGGCAACTATTAGATGAAATTAATCATTCAAGTCTGCTGTAATGCCCGAAAAATCATTATTTAGTGAAAAGTATTTCTGAGCTCAATACAATGATATTCAAGGCACTGAAGGCCACTTAGTAGCCAAAAGAGGTTTCAATCAACCGAATTTTACCGACCAAAAAGTGATGAAAAAGAGTGAATTAAAAATTTTAGCAAAACTAATAAATCCTTTTGGGCTGAGAACGAATGAATAGTGACCTCAGTTGGGGTTGTGTCGAGACAGTTCTAGGAAGTGCCTAGACAGACCTAAAAATATCATACTTTGAAGCTTAAAAATTCCAATGAGTCTATTGGACAAGGAATTTTAATATTCTGAAGTCGTTTGATATTTTTTCGAAATCTTTGAATTACGCGGGTGAATAGTAACCTTAGCTCCTAGAGGAGTTTTGGGCTAAAATTTTATGGGATCCTTAATGAATATAATCGAGGATTTTTGGAACTAGAATAATGATTTTTAGAGATCTAGAGAAATTATTGGGAATTTTCAAAGTTTAAAACAAAATAGAATTCATATAGGCCGTCCGATTGACAAGTGGTGCGATCATGGCCATACACCTTGCTAATACACCTAAGTGGACTTGTGTTCATATGTATAGAATAAACGGGATTCATTTTCTCCCATTATGGCCAAAAAGCCGACGCCATTTAAGCCATAGAAGCTCTACCATTTTTGCTTCTTTCTCTCTCCTCCTATCCCAAATTCCCCTAAAATTTATATAATTCTTAACCTCCATGACTCTCTGAAGCTATTCCAACTAACAGAAGTGGAAAAGGATGCCCAAAAATGAAGATATGAAAACTTGGTGAATAGTGCCTTTTTTGGTGAGTAAGTGATTCTTTCCAAGGTTTTTCATTTTTCTTAGGGAACATTTGAGGTGTAGATGCCATCTATAAGAGAGATTTCAATTTAGAGCTATGTGTGATTTTGTAGGAATTTTCAAATGTGGAACCCTAATATGGCATTTTGGGATATGGTGGAGAATGGTGGAGGAAGATGGAATTGTTAGTTTTGGGTTGGCTTCGACATGATTGGGAGCCCACTATAAGTGAATTTAACTTAAACATACTTTGTATGTAAAAAATAGGATTGAAGCATTGGGTGTGTGTATGGGTGTTTATATTGATATGAATATAAAATGCATACTAAGATATGTAATTTAATGATATAGGAT
>CANXYI010276504.1:0-13414 GCA_948208565.1 Hura crepitans | reverse complement strand
CTATTAGGGACACCTTGGTTCCATAAACTTGGAGTAGTTTCCTTTACCTTGCATTAAACGACCAATTTCCCACATTAAGGTAACATTATTACCATAAAGGCTGAAATTGATTATGCAGTTTGTACATTGGCTATTGCTAATTAGCCTTTCACTGGATTTCACATTGCTGGAATTTATAAAAACTATATAGACCCTGTTGTGTCCAAAATGATGAAAGGGATGGACTTTTTCCTTGGTGTTAGTTTAGGGAAGAATTTGTAAGGTATAACTGAACCACTATAGCCCCACACTCAAAAAGATACAAGAGGACTAGGGTATTATCCAAATGAAGAGGGGAACCTAAAGAAAGGGAATACTTTGGGAGACTATTTTGTCAAGTAGCAGATTACAAAGTATGATGGGACTCTAAAACCAACAATAGTAGATGGGCACTACAAGCAGGGCTTTGAGATCTTTATAGATATTGTTAATTAGGAATCAGGCCACCTCAATTAGATCCAATGGACAGAGGAAGTCTTTTTTAAGCCTCAAGTAGTTGAAGAAATCTACCCCAGCTCTTTTAAGAATGTGTCTGATGTAGAGTCTAATTTACTTATTGATGAAATGTATCTTTGTGATCTCTTTAAGGTAAACAATTTTCTTTCCAATAAAATGAGTAAAGAGTTTGCTTATTTGTGTGATGTTTTTCTTGATGGTATCATGTATCCAAGTGATCATTACATGAGCTTTTTTTGCATTAACTGCATTAAAACTAATCCATTTAGTCTTGGCACAAGTGAGCAACCTAAAAATGTGTTAATTGCCCATAATACTATTATCGATGAAAGGAAAAAATTCGAGAGATCACTAAAAAAATATGAAAGAATTTTTGCTTAGAGTTATAAAGACATGTTGATCATTAATCATGAAGTTGCTAAACACTCCATACCAATATATGATAACACCATTCCAGTATGACAAAAGCTCAAAAGGATATAACCCAAGTGGGTAGAAAAGGTAAAGGAAGAAGTTGTCAAGTTACTCAAAGCCAAGTTCATAAAAGAAATTGTTTTCCCTACTTGGCTAGCCAACATAGTTCCAGTACCTAAAAAGGATGGAAGAGTCAGAATGTGTGTTGATTACTGGGACTTGAATAAAGCATGCCCTAAGAATGACTTTTCCTTGCCCTACATTGATGTATTAGTTGATACTGTAGCTAAGGTAGCCATGTAATTATTTGTTAATCGATTTTCAGGGTACAACTAAGTCTTAATGAAGGTAATTAATAAATGCAAAACTACCTTTATAACTAAATAGGGAATATATTGCTATAAGGTGATGCCTTTTAGACTAAAGAACGCAAAAGCAACTTACTAATAGATTGCCACTAAACTTTTCCATGACATGATGCACAACAAAGTTGAGGTCTATGTGGATGATATGATGGTAAAGTCTGCTAAAAAGAAAGAACACTTTGAAGCATTGGAAAAGTTCTTCCAAAGATTAAACCAATTCATCATAAGGCTCAGCCCTAAGAAGTGTGTTTTTAAGGTCACATCCGAGAAGTTGTTAGGATTCATGGTTAGTAGAAATAGGATTGAAGTAGATCTAAACAAGGTAAAATCGATCTTAGAAATGCCTACACCTCAATCAGAAAAGAAAGTTAGAGAACTTCTAAGTAAACTTTAGTATATCAGTTGGTTCATAGCCAAACCATAGAAACAGATTACTATAATTTTGTTAGGAAATGTCACAAATGCCAAATATTTGGGAACCTAAGTCACCTACCACCTAATGACTTGACTAGTTTATCATCTCCTTGGCCATTTTCAACATGGGGAATAGACATAATAGGGGAAATAAGGCCAGCTACTATAAGGCATAGATACATAGTGGTGGCAATCGATTACTTTTCAAAATGGGTTGAAGTGAAATCTTTCAACAAATTAGGGGTAAAACAAATGGTGAACTTTATTGAAAGAAACATCATCTGTAGGTATGGATTCCCATAATAAGTTATCAAAGATAATGGAGTACAATTCTAGGGTGAAACTAGATAGTTCTTGTAGAAATACAACATTGAGCATCACAAGTCTTCTCTATACCGACCTCAACCTAATAAGGGCAGTGGAAGCAGCTAATAAGAAAATCAAGAAAATTTTGCAAAAAATGACAGTTACCTACAGGGATTGGGCAGACATGCTACCCTTTGCATTATGGGGATATAGAACAACTGTCAGGACATCTACACAAGCCATGCCTTATTCTTTAGTTTATGGAATAGAAGTAATGTTGCCAATAGAAATTGAAGTTCTTTCACTCAGGGTTATGCTGGAAGCAAAAATACCATAAGAAGAATGGTTTAGAAACAAATATGAATAATTGGCATTGATTGATGAAAAATGACTTAAAGCTCTTTATCATATGCAATTGTACTAAAAGAGGATTGCTAGAGCTTACAACAAGAAAGTCAAGCCCATACCCATACAAGAAGGTGACTTGGTACTAAAATAAACTAGGCTTTTATTATCATGTCCAATGGGAAAGTTCAAGCCTAATTGGGAAGGTCCATACTTAGTCAAAAAGATATTCAAACATAGAGGTATTAAGATCTCAGACTTAAAAGGCAATGAATTCTCAGAACCTATCAACATGGATAAGCTGAAAAACTACTTCTGCTGAAGATATAAAAAAATAAAAATTATTAAATTATTAAAAAGAGTCTACTAAGTTAAAAATCTAAATAGGGTAACTTAGGCAAAAGTTAGGACATCTCGATAAGGTGAAAACCTATTAAGCACTTCATGCAAAAGTTAGGGAATTTGAGAGAAAATGTCCAATCAAGAAAACCTTTTCAAGGCTGATTGGTAACAACAGTATCATTAATGGGAAATTAATATATTTGCCAAGATTAAGCAGATTAGTGTCAAATGCAATTAATAGCAAACATGCTTTAGTCATGATCATTGATATGCAAGCTTCTATTAAGTGAGAAACATCATATAAGTAATTGAACTCTAAAGAAGAGTCTAAATACATCTTTTCTTTTTAAACCTAGAAGTTTTATCATCATAGTTTCTCTTTAATGCAAACATCCTATTGTCTCTAAATGTACTTAGAATCCATTCTATGTAATCATCACTTGTATTTATGTTAGTTGCATGACTAAGCACATCTCTCAGTACAGCATAATGCTTCCATAAATCCAAAAAAGAATGCAAGAAATGCCAAGTTAAAAGTCCACTTTGAAATTCTAAAGGTTCAAAAAGGATCCTTTGTAACTAACTAAATTGTCATTGGATTCAAGAAAGGGTATAAAATGTAGCATGCCTCAGTCTTATCAAGGGAACATAGCCTGAATGACAAGATAAACAAAAATGGGTGATCTTCCACCAAAGACATCTCTATCGAATTACAATAACAATTCTGAACCATTCATTCTATTGAGCATGAGTATCAAATCTTTTCTCAAGCTTCCTCTCACAATGATAATTCAGAATATATTTCACCCAAAGCCTTTTAGGATAAGGTACAAGCAATCCTAGTTTCTCTTGAAACCAAATCTAAAAAAAAGAGCCGTTAGGTTTAAAAATCCATAAAGGACCACCTAAGCAAAAATTAGGCAAACCCACTAGTCTGAAAACCCTCATGGGTGCACTAGGAAAAGTTAGTGTTAAAATAAAAATAAAAGCTAAAAGAAAAACCAGAAAGGGCTCTTTATGCATATCTGTAAAAGAAGTGGGCTCCTAGCTACAAAGTCAATATCCCCTTTCTTCAGAGCATCTAATCTTTGAATAGTTTTAGCTAGAAAGACACCAAAAGGATTACAACCATAATGTATTTCAATCAAAAGTTGAAGAACCTTAAAATCACAAAACCCATCCTTAAAAGTAACTGCCACTAATTACTAAGGACACATAGTAGCATACACTTCACCCATTCCATGGAGTTGATAGGGAACTTGTAAGCAAAGTCCAAAATTACTTGCAAGGAGATAGGGCCTACACCTAAAATTATTTTGTAAGCTATAGAAGGAGAAGTACCCAAAGCAAAGATGATATCCATAGGATAATACTCCTCAAAAGAAGGAAGAACTAACGAATGATTTGAACCAATAGGAAAATTCAAGAGGTTAGCAAATTCATCCAGAGTCAGGGTAATTTCTTGATGATTGACGACAAACACATGGAAAATAGGGTCCTAACATTGCACGGTGGCATTCAAAAAGTTTTGGTTAATCTTCACTTTTCTCAATAATCTTAGGGCAGAAGAGGGAACAAGGATGTTTGAAGTCTAAGCAATCTTTAATTCTAGTATTTTAGACAATTTTTGACTAAAGGAGAGAGACATTATGATGTACGGCATAAACAAAGAAGAAGGGAAAGTATTTATAGACCCTAAGTCTGACCATTCCTTTTCCTACTAAGACAAGGAATCCAAGACATGCGAGGAAGTCTGTACGGACCTTGGAACATCCAGAGTTGATGCCATAGTCCGCACAAATTAATTAAGATAGGTCCATAATAAGGCCTATTACCAATCAAAAGGAATGTCACATGGACCATGGTGTACTAGGTCCACATGGACTTAAAACTATTAACCATCTCTAAAGCAAGTCTTACTACAAAAGGCACTCATTTGATGAAATGTTGTTCAATTATGGGTAGTGACATCAGCTATCAAACAGTTGTATGTAAAGACATAAAAATTATATTTGAAATGAAAGATTATTTATATTTGTATATACAAAAGTTAGGCCTATGCATAAGAGAAAAAAATAAAGACTGTTATCTATTTTACTCTTCAGTATCATCCTCATCCTTAGTATCCTCATCATCTGTCGAGAGCATCAGCTTATCAGAAATCTTTAAGGCTCTCAATTTATTTCTAGTTGTATGGAGAGCAGTAACCCTCCTTAACAGCTCACTCTGCAAAAGAATGAAGGATCAATGTATAACACACATACATACATACATACACACTTGTATAAACTAATCATTACAGGAAATTTCTTACCAAAAGGACCCGAGTTTCATCAATCATGGCCCTTCTAAAAGCCTCTACCACATAAGCAATCTTCTCTACTAGAGCTCTCTTTGCTTGTCCAAATCAAAATAGAAATTGTCACATCAAGTCAAAAATAACTCCATGAGCATGTAAAATGTATCATACTAGTAGGGTGTTCTCTGGCTTAAAGGTAACTAGCCAGTTGTCCTAAATATGAAGGGGAGTAGAGGACAGCTCTCCATCCATACCATAGCACATATAGCTTAGCTCTGTTATGTAAGTTAACATGCCCACAACTTTATTAGCAAGTGATGAATGACCATTAGGTGGAGTAGAAGCTCCACTCCTAGCAGTACGAGCAAGGGGAGGTAAAATTTGAGAACCAGTCAAACTAGGAATAGTTCTCACCCTTTTCCTTGATGAGAAAGGTCTAACTTCTAAAAAATGGTAGGCTGTAACATAACACAGTTAAAATATGTTTTCAAAAGTAAAAGAGAAAAAGACTAAGCAATCTACCTGAGGAGGAGTAGGTCCCGAGGTATAAGGAACTTGAGGCAATAGATGAGTAGATACCTAAGAGAGGTAACTCTCTCCATCATCTTTCACTAGTGTGCTCATTAGAATACCAGTAGTTATGCCCTACACAAACTCTAGATCATCAATATATTTCTCGAATAACATCAAATTGAGAGGACTCTAGGGGATATGTTGCACATCAAGCCTTATGTGCCAGCTTATAATTCTCTCTCCTAGAAATTATGAGTAAGCTTTTAAAGTGGTCAACAACATCTTTCAAGAGGACAATTCTCAAGCAAAACATAAGAAGTCTAGCATCTCTTCAAGTGGAAAGATCCACCATGCCAAGTCAACCTATAAAGGTAAGTGTTAATTATACCTGAATTGCTCATAATAAATTTTTCATGTACAGGAAATACTTACATCGAGCTATGTTCTAGTGATAAGATACTGGTGGTGTTGCATTAAAGAAGACACATTCTAAGGTCCTGAAAAAGGTCAAACCCATCTATCTATCACTGGATATTAATGAGGTATGTCAAGCTCATAAGGGTGAGGCAGTAAATACAACTCATATGCCCAAACCTACAAAAGCAAGGGCATAAAGTTTAAAATAGTAAAAGATCACATGAAATAGAAAAAAGATCAAAATGAATTACTTACCAAAATACCGATCACAAAGCCTTGAACAAATCTATGGCTCATCCTAGTGTGAACAACTATATCTAAGCTCTGAAACACCTAGCTAAGGGAACAACAACACCAGTTCTAAGAACCAATATTCTCCACTTGCTCTAGGATAAGAAGGAAGCTCCAACTCACATTGCCAATGGCATTAGAAAATAGTATTATGCCTAACAAGTAGAGAAAGAAGCAATACATGTATTGATCTATCTCAGATTAACTCGATGGAGTTACATCCATCCATCTCTCATGCAAGTTAGTGTATCATATGCTCCTAGAGCGATCCTGAGGGACAAAACCCAATAACTCTCTTACCTCCTAAAGCCAAAGCAAGGGGTAGTAGTAATAGGCATCAAAAGCAATGGCTCGCCCAATGCATGGCACTCCGATGATGAAAGCCTAGTCAAAAAGCATTATGGCCAGCTCACCAAATGATAAGTGGAATATATGTGTTATGTCCATCCACCTATCTAGCAAAGCTCTAAGAGCCTGTAAGTCTCAACAAAAGTCTCCACCAACTAGAAGATCCAAAAATGTTTGAAATCCTGTCATTGTCACCCTATTCTTAACTAGAATAGGCATAGTAGAATACCACTATTATGGCCCATAAAAAGTGCCTCCGCACTTAAAACATGCACAAAAGAGTAAAGCACATAAATAAGACCAATGTCCACATATACTAAGAATCCAACAAAGAAGTTTGCATGGATGACAAACAAATAAAACACAGTAGGTCCGTACAGGCCACAAAAGCCCAGATTACATAAAAAAGATAAACATTCAACAAATTTGCATGGACAACATTGCATAGGTAAAGATAAGTCCGTACGGACTATACACAGTTTCCAAAAGGTCCACACGAACCCTTTAAGCTACCACATGCAAAAAAATCCAAGGCCAACTACACTAAAATTAAGAACTAAAGACAAGGTCCACACGAACCTAGTCTGCCCTAGGCAAACTAAGTCTGCATGGACTTGTCAAACTAGAGAATCCAAACACAGCCAAACGATAAAGAAAAGGTACCAAATTAAAAATGGAGTACACAGGGTAAAAAAACATATTTGGGGGCATACTTCAGAACAACTATGGTGGGCCAAATCCACCAAAATCAGAGTTGGGTCCCAAAATGCAATCCCTTTCATTGAAGTAGCGCTTTGAGGGTATTTGACTACCATGAAAGGCATAAAACCCTCTAAAACTAGCATAGAAATGTCCTTCGAAAGTGGAGAAGAAATAGGAGACTTCGTGCTTATCAAAAGAAGAAACATCACCGAAGCTTCTTCCTGTGATACAATTTCATCAGAGGAAGTCGAAGGGGATTTGCCAAAATGATAAATTGCCATTTTGTTTGACTTTTCTCAAGAAAAAATTGAAAAAATAGAAGAATAAAAATGAAAAAGAAAAGAGAAAGATGAACAATTATCGATTAGACAATAGGTCCACATGGACTTACTGCACATATGTCCACACAGACGTCTTTTAATTATGGTCCGCACAAACTTACTACACATATGTTCACGTAGACTTCTATTAATCATAGTTTACATGGACGTAACTCAGTCACTATTCATATGGACTTAACCCACTTATAACGAAATGATCTTTATATATTTGCTCAATGATACATCAAGAGCCAGGTATGCATCACAAAATTTGCTATATCAAACTAATATTAATTCCTATTGCATTCCTTTTTGTAGGTTTTAAATTCTCTCAAGATCTGACTCTGCGTCTAATCCAATTTTCTAGGATTCAACTCCATGTTCAATCTAATATTATCAATCCACATTTTCCTTCGGGTTTAACCTAATAAGCCAATCCAAAATCCTTCATGATTCAGCCCAATAAGCTAATCTGAAACTATCCTTTCACTTATCAAACCTTGTCAGTGAAACAAGATTCAGTAAGATCAAAATATCTTTCATTTGATCAAACCTCACCAGTTAAACAACCTTAGGTATTTGCATTTAGAGGGAAGAAACAAATTCAATGAAACTTCATGCTAGGTAAGTATTTTATAACTCGTGTACTTTGGAATGTACTATTAGCATTTCACAGCACATGCCAAAGTAAGGGCAACTGTAGACACCTCACTTTTTGACCTTTGATGATCACTAGAGACAAGCTAAGCAATGGCACAAAACCTTAGGAAGCAAGTCTGCACGGAATTATTTTAGGTTCTACATGGACATCATCTACTTAGGTCCATACTAGCCTACTCATCTGTAACAAGCCTAAAGCCTAAAGTCTGCCCGGACAATGGTCTAAGTTCATATCTATACGGACTAACTCAAACATGGCCTAAAGCTTATAGACTAGCAGGAAAGAATACATCCTAAGTCTGTATGGACTAAGTCATACAAGTCAACACGGACTTGCTGAAATAAAATCTTCCAGAAGCAAGATTTTTCCTATTCCGACTATGAATCCTATTCCTATTAGGATTCTAATTCCTTCAAACAAAAAGACCTTAAAACCTAAACCTATAAAGACCTTTCTTATGTATGAGAGAAGAAAGGCTGAAAATAAAAATTGATAATAGCAAATAAACCCATCTGAGAGTCTAAGAGAGGACTCCAAAGATGATTCACTTTACTAGTCCTATTAGCCTCACTTTAAAATAATTCTTTCTAAACCCCTACACTTTTGTGCTATTGCTTGAAGAGTATATTCACAAGGTAAGATCTAAGGTTTTTAATCAAAAGTTATAACAAAAATAAATTTTAATAAAGGCCAATCTCCTAAAGATAGGAGTTAGGCAACTACCACCAATTCCTATGGAATTACAAGTAATTGTCAAGTCACATCACAACTAAATGAATGACCTAATTTCTGGATGTACAATATATATTATTGTATTCTTTAAATATTGCAATTAACTTTTTATACATGCAAAGGTGATATAGATGCTTAAATATAATGCATGCTTACCTAATATGAGATTGATAAATGTTACAATATAAAATGGAAGGCATATTATTAGGGCATAAATAAAATATGATTTCTAAACCCTTCTAGTAAAAAAGATTAGAGGTCTTGGTGTAAAGGCTAGGTGGCGACTCCACTAACCACCCTTATCCTCAGTAAAAATATCATAATCTTTACACTTATTTTGGGTTGTAATAGGTAGCTTAATAACTAGCTTCACATGCCAAAAGCCTAACCTCACATTAATGTTTTTTTACATAATTAATTGGTGTTTTTTAATAAAATGATTTTAAGTTTTTTTTAATAAAAGTCACATGGAAAATATATTTTAACAAAGGCCAATCTCTTAGAGATGGGAGTTGGGCAATTACCACCAATTTTCTATGGAATTATGGGTAATTGTCAAGTCAAACAACCAGTAATCAATAACCTAATTTTTGGATGTCAACACACATTTATGCTTGTTGTATATTTCAATACTGGAATTTATTTCTCTAAGTGAAAAGGTGACATAAATGCTTTAATTAAATGCTTGCTTGCATGATAAGGAATTGATAAATGTTAGATTATAAAGGAAGGCATATTGTTGGGGCATAAATAAGATCTAATTTTGAACCTTTTCTGGACAAAAGATTAGTGGTCCTAGTGTAGAGCTAGGTGGTGACTCCAAACACTAACCACTCTTGTCCTCGGTAAAATACAATAAATGTACAATGGTGACTCTACTGGGGACTGAGAATTGAATCCAAAAGTGCCTAAATAATATATCTTTAAATATTTTAATTTTTATCAGTCCCATGCATTTCATTTTATATAAATTGTGTCCCTTTTACCCTGTATGGTGTTGCGACCATAAACCCATTTTTCATTCAAGAATGGGGAACTACTAGTATAACCATCACTCATAAGCCTCATACCTTCGAGTATATGAAATGGTGAACTAACCAGTCACTATTATCCTTGATTGGAAAGATCCATTAAGAGGGACCCTTGCTTGTAGGAACCATAAAGCCTTCTTAAACCAAATAATAAAGCCCATATATTTAAGCCTAGCAACTTCCTCTAGGTTGCATGACCCTAAGTGCTTGTAATTGCATTTTGATTGCTATGTAAGCCTATTACATTTAACCTTATTTGAAGTGGGGGCAAGCCCATTGTGCCTTCTATCTAGAATGGGCCCAGCCTAATTTCACCACAAATAAGGCTTAAATGTTATAGGCCATTGTTTTTGCATGTGCTTTAAATATAAGAGTTCATTAGGCCTAATTTAGACCTAAAATCAAACCTATGCATCCCTCGATGATGCTTAGGTAATCCCACCTAGAAAAGAAATGGTTAGACCATATGTGTAAGAGTAATAAGGTTAGAAGTTTTACTACTTATGTTTGTCTTTGTACATCCTAACTTGTATCTTTTTGTGTCCATGAATAACATTGTATAGTACCTACTCTATGACATACACTTCTTGCTTTTTTATAAATATACATTATAGCATACTTATCCTTAAATATCCCATTCATAACAAAAGCTTTTTCTAAAACACCCATGTAATGTTTTAGTTCACATGCTTTGTAAACACACTTTATATAGGTTTAAATACACTTCACACTAACATATGACACACTAACCATGCATCAAAGGTTACCAACATCTAAAAGTTCATTTACTTCTTAATCATGTATCTTATAATTGTACTCACTCATCAACTATCTATGCCATACATCTACACCTACGCATGTATCACATAACATCTCATGCATTATCTTAAATAACTCATGCATCATGACTAACCCTTTATTATGTAGCCACCATTGATCCATCTTCAACCTACTAAAAGGACAACCATGTCTGGGGACAAAATAGTAACAGAAGCATGCTAAATAAGATCCTTCAAGATATAGAAAAAAGGATAACAACTGTCATGACTCTAGAAAGAAAGAGCGAATGAAAAAGATAACCAAGTTAAGCCTAACTATAATAGGGTTCCACTGTCTAATTATGTCAAGGAAGATTCTATCAAAGAACTAAATGAAAAGCTAAAAGCCGTGAGCTAACTAGTGACTAGGGGCAAAGACATCAACTTAGAAGACATTAGCTTGAAGCCTAATCATGCCATACCCCACAAATTCAAAATGCCAAATTTGAGCAAGTTCAATGGCACTTCTGATCTGAGGACTCATTTGAAGTAGTATGCAATAGCTGTGAGGTCAACCAATCTGTCGAAAGCATAAATGGTAAGCTTGTTTAGTATGTCTTTAACTAGGCAGGCCTTAGATTGGTACCACAACTTGGAAAAAAAGATTAAAGTAAACTAGGAAGATCTAGCCTATGCATTTAATAAGTAATACTCAAATAACACAACCATCAAGGTGACCCTCAAAGACTAGGAATTGGTACACCAAAAAATCAATGAATCTTTTTTAGAATATTTAGAAAGATAGAGGGACAGGATACTTAAAATGAGGAATAAGCTCGATGATACTAACTAGATCAAGATGTTCATCAAGAATGTTATTAGGTACATAAATATTGGGCTCTCTACTAAAGGCATTACCACATGGGAACGGCTCAAGGACATAGCTGTTGATCTTAAACTAGCACTTCAAAATGGAGGATTCAAGAAGAATGGGGAACTTGCCCATCAAAATAATAATTCAGGCCAAGTCACTAATGTCAACATGGTTAGGACTTGCCATTTCTCCAAAATGGGCAAACCTCTATCCTGGTGCTTGAATAAGCTTATAAAAGAAGAAAAACTGTAGCCATTAACACCCAAGCCACAGATTGATCCTCCTCCATCTAATCATAGGTTCAATCTATATTGGACTTACCATCAAGTGATGGGTCATCTCATAAACAAGTGCACCACTCTCCATCACACTAACCAATATCTCATTAATGCCAAGTAGATACCTGATCCAGAAGCTTGAAGCTCTCCCAATTGACCTTGTTTCCTTTTCTTTTTAGTTTAGTTTAGTTATGAGCTTTTGTAATCTTTTCAATTACTTTTCCTTTAATAAAATAAGACAATGAATTTATTTTCAGTCATTTTTATAAATACATTTTGACTTTAATCTAAAAAAGGGGAAATCCTAGATCACATCAACTTCAGCTCCCTCTTAAAAATGGATTAATGATTAATAGGCATCACTAGGAATCATGCATAACATTAGACATCACTAGGAATTATACATAACATGAATAACATTAGCATCATGCATATGCATCATGCAAAAATCTATTAGACACTATGACTTCATTACTTAGGCTTAGCCATGCATCATTGTTCAATACATAAATTACAATCCACTTAGCATCACCTCATCTAACATAGGTGTCACATGCATTTGAATCATAAAAGTTACATCCCATGCATACCATTGGCATTGTGTAGATTTCATTCACCTTATACCATCTTACTTAGCATAAATCTGATATGTATCCATCACATATCCACATACATTTGTAGTCATATTATGTATAGGCACATCATATACATATCACATGCATCACTAACCTTCAATCTTACAATCATCCATGCAAGTTAAGCATAACATAGCATCATAAATGTTTGAAACATGTATTTTATAATATGTATCATACTAACTACATAGATTATCCTTTGCTCAGGCTTTTCAAAGAAAAAAAATCACCCCTCTCCTTCCTTCAATACTCCTGACCATAAAAAAATGGCAACCAAACTTAAAACCAAAGGTGAGAGTCAATTTGTGACCAAAGGCATGATAAGCAAGGCAATATCAGCACTGGAATAAAGGATAATAACATTTGTAGAAGAAAAGATTTGAAAAGTCCGACAATAAGGTGCTATAAAGAACCCAACGGCCATAAATTTAACCATAGGGGCAAGCAATGACTAAGCAATTGGGCTAAGAAAGATTTCTTACAAATTCACCAATCTAAATAAGCCTTTGTCCATAATGCTTAAGGATTTAAAAGAAGAAAACCTCTTTCAACCCTTAATACTCGAACATCATTCCTTATCACTTCCACCTAACCATCGCTAACTACCTAATTAACAACTACAAAGCCCTTCGTCTAGTCATCCAAGATCTTATAAGCTATGGTATGATACCTTATCCTGAAAATCACCGATGACTAGACATCACTGTCATCCTCAAATCTCTAAAAAATGAGGTTCTCTCTTCTTGATGTTTAGTCTACCACTACATGAGCAAAGTGTGAACCAACTATAAGATCACATCAATCAAGGATATAAAAGGGTCCAATGAAGATAGGATAGATTGCCTGCATTTTCTTTTCTAATTATTTGTTTCCT
>CANXYI010276397.1:0-17874 GCA_948208565.1 Hura crepitans | reverse complement strand
CACATATATATATATATATATATACATACATATATATATATATATATATATATTCAGTGCAAATATGTGTATTTCCTTATACACACATGTCACTACTTATATACATGCACACCATTACTCAATCCTTTTAATCGAATTGTTTACTAGATTATCTTATTATATTGATTATCATACGAACTTGGTAAACAAATTGTCTAGTTCCTATCATCATTGTACACAAGCATAGAGTATAGTTCACAAAGATTAAATTATGCAATTCGGTTATATTATGCATATATAAGCACACATCATAACTGTGAAGCCTATTAATAAGTCCCACAAATATAATATATAATAATGATTTATTGACCAATTGTACATTGAGTTTTCATTCCATAAGGACTCATGTTCTTCCATTTACATTTATGTTTATATCATTTATCATTGTAGTCGATTCCCTTTTATGTAAAGGGTTTAACATTTATAACTAGGATAATGGGGTTCTTCCTTGTACTTAAACTAATAATTTAGTACATGTAAACAACTATTATGCCAATATAAGTCCATATAGGTTATAATCCTTGATTATTATATCATTACTCAAGTAGTCTCACTTGGTTTACAAATTAAGATCAACTGATATGTTATATTGTTATAGTAATTGATTTCGCTATATCTATATTGATTCATTAAGCTTCATAAGTATTGGTCATCATATTCTATAACCTTTTTAGTAGTTAGTTTAAACTCAAATAACTGGTTTTTTTGTTTATTCATTAACCTTATACTTTTATACAGTTTAGTGCACTATTAGTTCGAATAGCCTATACTCGACAGATAGAGACTCACTAACTGGATAAGGGGAATAATAGGTTATGCAGAAGCCCTTATTTTGGGCTTTTAGCTATTGCACCAGCATGTGTAGTGACCTTGTTAAACCTCTCGACGGCTGCACCCATATAAGATATGTGCAGTGGTTCTATTAGACCTCTTAGTGGCTGCACCCACATAAGAGAAATCATATGAAAACATAATATAATCTATAAATGATGACCCGAAGGTTTAGGCTGAGGGCAAGTACAATGACACAAAGGTCTATGGTGACCACAGAGGTCTGACGGTGATCCAAAGATCTAATGGTGACTCAAAGGTCTGTAATTTAGCATCGAAGTGCTTTAATAGCTACTATGTTCCCTAGGCGATCGATCAACCTATCTAGTGCACTGTTTAACTTATATGGGCTCTTGTTCTATGTGTTATTTAGTTTTACATTGGTTATGTTAATTATATAAGTTTTTAAAATATAATCTTATGCATAATTGGTACCATATGAAATCCTTCCTCACATATCATTTTATATGAATATCATAATAAATATCCCCTTTCAAGTTCATCATATCATAGTCATCCTATCCCTTTATAATAGTAAAATCACTTTGCATACTTTACTTCCTTTTTACTTGTGCACTGGCTTAATCTTTCTCATAGTGTTCCCTTTAACCACTTTACAATTAATACTAGTATATCAAGTTTTAATTTCACTTGGTCATTAAATATATATATTTATGTAAATTATGATTGTTAGACATCCTATATTTATAGATATATGTACATCTCATCTTAACATAAGAGTTCTTTTTACCAGCTAACGCTTATGACATACACTCACAAAATGACTTGTCCATATTATGCATATACACTCACTCAACTCATCATGAATAAGCAATATGTTTTAATGTACACATCTTTGCATTTACAACCATCAAGTTAATAAACTTCAAGTCAATTGACTTGTTTCTTTCAAATTTTTATACACAAGCATGATTTAACTATATATGAACAACACACTTATACTATCACATACATACGCTTGATCCTACATTTAAGGCACATATTCCACCTTTAAGCAAATTTCATTTCCATGAGCCTTAACATTGTATTGATCTTCAATCATCTACCTAAACTACATAACATGAATGATTATGCCTAAAAATACTTTATATCTTATTCTTAATAGCTCGTAGTTAATTTAGATGAGTCTCTCATCTACTCCAAATTTTACAACCTAATTATTCATTTATTCAAGTTATATTAGCAATTTAGATTATACATGTAATTATATCTTTATTAAGCTAATTCAAGTTTACTCTACCTAAATAACCATGCTTAAGCATCCCACTTGGATCTCTTTACTTTAACATTCTTTTTAACCCTTTAAGTTTAATTAAGCACATCCATACCATGTTATCTTATACATCATACTAATTACCTTTTTAACCTTTCTATCAATACCAATGCCACCACATTATCAATTTACACATAAACATATATGACATCAATATATTCCACAACACATACACATACATACGCCCAAGCATCTATTCGACCAAGTGTTTTACATATATTCAATCAATTTGTTCTAATTAAGGCTCTATTTAATACTAAATCTAATCATTATTTAGTTAAGTTATGCCATTAGTCTGAATATAACTCACAAGATACACAAACACACACTTAAATAAATGGTTCGACCAAACTTGTATCACCCTCTAAGTTAATTCATTTCAATCCACAACTTGCTCACATACACATGATTGTACTTTGAATAATCACATATGAATATCATATGTCGTTGCACAAACACATCTAACCATTCAACCTTAATGAGAAATCATATTTATTCACACTACCATAACTTAAATCCATATATGAACTTCACTATGAACATTCCTATGACATCATTATTTCATCAATTCTACCCTACACTTATACATACATATATAAATCACAATATTTCAAATAATAACAGTTACACTTTTACTCTTACTTTATTCAAGATTGGTTTAAACCTTACTTAATGCACTAATTTGCCCACTTGAATTGTATAGCATAATCACTCTATTCTTTAAGTCATCCATATACTCATTCACACACTATTCAACATTGTTCAATCATAGATATAAGTACAAATATCCATTTCACTCTCACCAGTAGCCTAGCATAACCATTTAAATATCACTCATACCCTTATTCCTAGCATATGTATGTATATCTACTTTAATTTGTTTATTTAGACAACATCATACTTACTTTAAAATTTTAATTAAACATAAAAATTGTATATTCCTTTGAGTACACGTACCTTTTAATTTCTTTTTCTTATTTCAATTTTATCATCACTAATTTGGTGGTGCTTGCTGCTATTCCCTCAATAAATTCTATTCCTTTTTCTTTTGTAACCCTTAATTGCTTTGAATCACATGCAAAATCAAAGGATAAAGAGAAAACCACATATTAAGAATAATCCAAGCTAACAAATAGAAAATTCAGCCCAACTTCATCAAATTCCTTTTTAATTAACACAAAAAAAACCCATTTTAACTCATCATCTTCTTCATTCACATTTCAAAACATACAAACTCTAAGCTTTTAATTAAATAAAAATTTGGAAAAAGCACTCTTAATCTAACTAAAATTAGAATTTATTTTCAATTCGGTGCGGCAACCATAAAAAACCATATTCGTCATTATAATTATTCAATTTTGGTCTACTCCTATTATGTTTTTCAACATATGACATGAGATTAACTCCTCTATATCAACTTTAAATAAAATTCAGAAAAAAGGAGAAGAAAATGGCCTGTAGTTATTGAGTCACCATTGCATGGTGTCGACTTCCCTCTATTGCTAACAATAAGCCCTGGCAGTAGCCCTTTTCCCCTGCTACTGCTTCCCCTTTCCTTTTCTCCCCTTCTCTTTCATTTTTGTCTTCTTTTGCCCATGCTAGTAGACTGTTACTGCTACTATCATTGCCGTGATGGCATAGCCAGTAGTGTTCTCTCTTGTAACAACTCCTGCACCACTGCTCTCCCTCTCTTCCTCTGCCTTTCTCTTCTTCCTCTGCCTTCTTTTTTTTCCCTTTTCTCCTTCTCTTTTCTTTTTAATTTGCTACCATGCACTCTTTATCTTTTTTTCTTTTATGGCTACCTATTTTTTATAATAGTAAACTAACACTTAAGCCGGTTTACAAAGAAAGAAAATAAAAAAATCATGTAAAATCTCTCCTTTAGCCACCTTCTTTTATTTAATCTCAATTATACCCTAATTCATTCTCTTTTTATTTTTCTCTTCTTAAATTTTTTAAATTTAATTTTTTTAAAATTTTCTCAATCCTTGAAAATTTTATTTTTAGCTCAATTAAATCTGTTGGATTTTGTAAACTTTAACTTATAAAATCCCTAAGTCAATCTAATTCTAAGTGTTGAGATTTAATTTAGCTACGACAAAAATTATACAATCTAAAATTTTTATTTTCAAATTTTAACCCTTCTAATTATCTAAAATTTAAATATAAAGACTTTGTCGACATCTTAAATTATTCATTTGTTCTTTTACTCTAATTCTTGTAATATCTCGGGCATCAAATCCCTTTTTTACACCTTGAAATGCACTGTGTAAAGAATCCTTTAAATTTCGAGCGTTACATAATAAATACATGTATGTAAGGATATTGGTATGAAATTTAAAATCATAGTGCATGGAAATGGTAGGAATACCTAAAGATATGTTAAATAATGAATTGAAATGTTATATGCATACTTGATGATATGGCCAAATAAAGATGTTAGTAAATCCATATATATATTCAAGTGCTATATTGCATGTTCATAAATTATGTTTGGTAACCTTATAAGCATAGGACTGTGTCATTGAGGTGATTAATTAATGATGGGAGTGTGTGATTACATGATGGCCAAATCATGTATGTTAGATGTCATGATTATGTAGTAACTCTTCATGCTATGTATGATGGGTATGAGCTTATGTTAAAGTTAGAAGGCCTACTATGTTATATTATGCATGAATTTATGTTGAATGATAAGAATGGTCATATGTATGTGTAAGGCATAATGAGGTTGAATGGTCATCTAAGTATGCTTGATGTGGTTTAAAGCCAGTTATGTCATATTTATGTGCATTGTAATATACTAATGAAGTTAAGCACTAAGACAATGATAATGAAGTATGATTAGGTTATGTAAAAAAGAATGATGTTTCTTCATTAAAGCTACTTAATGATAATTGCAATTGAGTCATGAACTTAAATTATAACACATATGTATATGAGATGAGATTTTCCATGCGAGTTTAAAAGATGATGATAATATGTTATTTATGTAAACATGGCCGAAGCACGAGACATGTTTATGTTAAGATGTTTTTCTTGAGTACACACAAAGAAGTGTATGCTACTCATGATATGATGGTGGTTTAAGGTAATGTTTCTTACGATTGGAAATGTTGTGAGCTCAAATAATGGAAGATATGCATCTAAGGTTGTTAAAAGTTCTAGTATGTTGATATGCATGTAATCTTTAAGAGACATGATTATACATAATTTTAAGATATTTTCCCCATTTGGTCATATGTTGACCAAATAATTTATAAAACTCATTATAAGCTACTTAAAGAAGGTGAAACTAAAATAAATAGTGAGCAGCCCATACAAGTAAACAACTTAGATTAGATAGGTTAACTAGTCAAATAGAAAGTTAAAGCAACTGCTAGCATACCTTTTGGTGTGATATGACCTTCAGGTCTAGATACAATTTTCATATCAATATGGCTTTTAGGCCTAGATATGACTTTTGGGTCAAATACGAACTTCAAATTGATGTGTCTTTAGGCCCAAATATGATCTCTAGGTCTAAATATGATCTTAGGATCGATATGGCCTTTGGGCCCAATCAGTTCCCATTATCCAATATAGCTTATGTTTTTTCTTAAGTATAGGCATAACAAAATTTTATTATAATAAGACTCAGAAGATCCATGTATGAAATCAATAGATAGGAAATCTAGCAGTCATAATATTAATTTTCATGTGTGGTATGGTATGATGCTTATGTTTCAGGATATCTAGCTTGTATGTATTTCTATTTTGCTACTTGTGTTTTTCATTATGATGTAACTATTGCAAATGCACGAATGCACATAGATGTATAAATATGCTAGGTACTTGACTCTTAGATATATATATATATATATATATATATATATGGCAAATTAAAATTATCCACAACTCTAAATAGATAAATAAAGGCTAAAGCTTAAGATTTTTCACATGCATAAATGGAATCTATATATGTGGATATCATTATTATACTTGTGTATGTATTATGACATTGGATTTCATGACTAACTTGCACATTTTTATATATATGTGGTTGCCGATAATTCATCATACCTACAATATGCCTGCTATAGTATGACTTGCATTCACATAATTGAACGACTGTTTTAGTATATGGTAAATAGCATGATATATATATTAGAAAATGAGTAATGTGAGGTAAGTTAATAAGATGAGGAATGACATTTGTGCATGTGCTAATATATAAATGAACTTCAATAGACAATTGTAATTGATAGTATGAGTGATTCTTTCTATAAAATGTTATTTGAATTAAGTTAAATGTTTTATCACTATGTATAATGTAAGCTTTATGTAAGCTATATTATAGTGGATACACCACTAAGATATAAAGCTTAGTGCATTATTTATTTGCGATGTGTAGGTTTGTGGATTGGCTTGGATAAGAGATTCTTCAGGCTACAGAGAGCATGGATTTTGATAAGAGAAGTTGCTATTATGAATTTTATGTTTTGTGTGTTATAATAATAAAGGAAAGATTTGTAATAACACTATTATGGATAACATTATGGATTATAAACATTATGGATTACAGACTATTAATAAAGTGTTATGTAATGATGTAAAGTGGATGTTCTTATATAGGTTAAAATGATCAATATATTATGTGTGATCAGTATATGTTGTGGATATGTTAGAATGTAAAAGATTGAGGAATATTGAATATATGTATATGATTATGATGTTGAGATAAGTTGACTATATATTAGAGTGATTGAGAGGATCATGGAGTTAGGTTGAGATATATATGTTTATAGAAGTGTATTCTTTTACAGGTTACTATTTGGATTAGTATGCTCAAACATCCTTTTATGCTGCCAAATTTATGACACGATGATCCCTAATAGTATAATTGTAATGAGGTTTTTGTTAGGACTAGTTTTTATAAGATAAGCTTTGTTTAATTTAACAGATGTAGATTTTATTAGATATAAGTAAGATAAGATTTAATATAAAGTAAGTTAAAAGTTGGTTGTGTGTCGCCTTTAGCACAAGCCCGATGTACGGACCAAGCAAGGGGTGTCACACATACACACACACACACACATATATATACTTTAATTGTAATGCTTGCTTACATGATACAGGATTGATAAATATTATAATAAAAAAGGGTACATTCTTGAGGCATAAATAAGATCTGATTTTGAACTCTTGCTAAGCTAAAGATCAGTGGTCCTAGTGTAGAGCCAGGTGGGGACTCCTAAACAACCACCTTATCTTCGGTACATAAACCTATAGTGGCAACTCTGCTAGGGACTGAGAATTTAATTTGAAATTCCTAAATAGTTTGCCTTCTAATATTCTAATTTTTATTGGTCCCATGTGTAGAGATAACTCGGACATTTTGTTATAATGCCCCTCTATGAGGCAGTTTACCTAGCGGTGAGTGTGAGTCACCATCCGAGTGGTTAATCCAAGAAGTAAACCAAAGAGATTGTGGTGTTTAAAAATTCCTCTTATTATGCCAATTATTTAATATTGGTCTTGTATCTTGATGGTTTTAATTTTTATCGATTCCCTCAAGTATCTGATTATTGCAATCAAAATAAACACGTTTGTGCACACAAAAAAAAACAATTAGATTAAAATTAAAACAAGTCAAGACTTCAGGCATTAAAGTAAATAAAAGTCATAGTACATTCGACATACAAGAAAGTGGGACCATTTATTAATTCTAAGACATTGGTCCAAAATCACTTTATTGGATAGAGGGAATGTTAGTTCCTAAAAATGACTTTATTAAAAACACTTTCTTTTTTTATTTAAAATTACCTTCTTAGGGGATCATGGAACTTTGGTTCTAAAACCATTATTATAAAATAAAGCACTTTCTACTTCAAACAAAACCATTTTGGTTATTAGAACATTGGTTTCAAAATCTTTGTAAATTAAAACATTTTTATTAATTGAAACCCTTTTCCTATTTAAAACCTTCACTAAAACTCATTTTATAAACTTTGGGTAAAAGGACTTTGGTCCATGAGATATTCAAATTAAAACCTTCATTATTACTTAAAAGATCATTTTGTCTAATTATAACGATTTTGGGCAATTAGGGACTTTAGTCCCAAAACACCTATTTTTTATGCAATTAAGCCCTTATTTTCTATAAAACATCCTTTATTGTGACTTTGGTTATTTAATCGGACCAAAATCATTTTTTAATCTACCTATTACAACATGATTAGAATTATACATAGACATATTTGAAATAATTACAACTAAAGATCCTACTACAAAAGATCTAAAAAAGGGTAAAATCAAGACCTAATATAAATATATAAGGAAAAAGATAAATCTACTGGAACCAGAAAACATCCATACAGATTTTAAAGGCATGTATAACTAAAGTTTGCACGAACCTAAAGCATCCTCAAAATCACACAAAGAAAATAGGCAAGCAACATACCCACATGGAATATAAGTCTATATGAACATTAAAAGATAGGCTACTATAGGCACAAGAACAAGTTTGCACTGACATAAATTCCTTTATGGAAAATTTCATGCAGCATTATATGTGCATGCAGAAAAATAAAAGATAAATAGCTAAAACCTATTCTACAAACAATAAAAGCAAAACTCAATAAGAAAGATGTATGTATGGCAATAAACAAAAATCACAATAATCCAAAATAAATAAACATATATGCAAAAGGAAATAAAAAAGAGTTATAGAAATGGTCTCCCCTCTCTAAGAGGGTGGATCCATCAAAACGGGTCTTTCAATACCCTCTTTTCATAAAGGATCCTAAACCTAACACCAAAAATACAATATAAAGGGACAAACCTGAACATTGCTCCTAATGAAGGTCCGTACAGACTTAATATATGAGGAATTTAGTCCACACGAACCTCATTCTTCATGAAAATAGGTTTGTCTAGACTTAACGTTAGATGTGCAATAGAGAACTTTTATGAAAAGTAGAAATAATAGAGGTCTCTCCTCTCCAATGGAATAAACCCATCAAAATAGGTTTTTAACACTCTATTTTCATTGGGGGTCCTTGACCTTAAAAGAGGAAAGAAGAAAATTTAAGAAAAAAGAAGAAAATACAAAGAATAATAACTAAAAAATAGCAAAATATAGAGAAAAGACATGGAGGAATGCCTCTTATAAGGTTTCCTTAGGTATTTACCACAGATAGAGGATTCCTTTAAGAATGTGTGGTTAAGCTCTTTCAAGGCCAAGCAAAATGGACTTTTTTCAAGGTTTCAAGCTTTAACTATAGAGGTTTAGGGTTTTTTCTAGGTTTTTTCCTATGTGTGGAGGTGGGAGATGACTGGAGAGGTTGCTATTAAGTCTCTCTCTCTTCCTCTTTTCAAAAATCCTCTAAAAAAAGTCCCTTTTCTCTCTTTAGATAAGCTTTTATACCTTCTTTACAAGATGAGGTTCATAGTCCCCTCAAAGGATATTCCTCTAACTATCTAAAGTGCGGTCCTGGGGTACCCTAGGTACCACTAGGTCTGCACAGACTTGGTCCTTATGGAGTGAAAGCCATATAGACACAGATAGCCCTGTGTCAATTAGATCCATATGGATTTTCTGTCCTTATGAACTTAGCCCGTGCGGACATTGTAGGATGTCCATTAGGCATCTTCCTCAAGCTGTTTTAAAGGTGATTTAGGTTCTATCTTTGGAGTACTTTACTTGGCTTTATGGGCCTCCCCTTACATCTGTCGTGAAACATCTAACACCTGTGGCTTTCATCATTGGTAACCTTCTGAACCAAGAAGTATATCGGACTCCTATGTCTACAGTTGCCCCCACTTTGATGAAGCTTGAGAATTATGCACATCAAGTCACATCAAAGTTCAAAAGAAAGGGAGAGACATATACATTCTCCTCAGAGTTGGTTCCAAAAGCTCCCCCTGCTTAGTACACTAAGTTTTAACCCTCTTCAGGACCAAGCATTGCTCTTGCTTGGTAGGTGTAAGTTTTAACCCTCTGCAAAACCAAGCATTCCTCTTCCTAGGTAGGTGTGTTGAGATATTCTGAGAGTTTTAACCCTCTCTAGGACCAAGCATTCCTCTTGCTAGGTAGGTCTAAGTTTTAACCTTTTATAGGACCAAGCACTCCCCTTGCTAGGTAGGTGTGTTGAGATATTCTGAGTTGTAATTTTTAACCCTTTTCAGGATAAAGCATTCTTCTTACTAGGTGGTGTAAGTTTTAACCCTCTACAGGACCAAACACTCCTCTTGCTAGGTAGGTGTGTTGAGATATTTTGAGTTGTGAGTTTTAACCCTCTCTAGGACCAAGCATTCCTCTTGCTCGATAAGCATAAATTTTAACCCTTTACAGGACCAAGCACTCCTCTTGCTAGGTAAGTGTGTTAAGATATTCTAAGTTGTGAGTTTTATCCCTCTCTAGGACTAAGCATTCTTTTTGCTAGGTAGGTATAAGTCTTAACCCTCTACAGGACCAAGTACTCTTATTAGGGAGGTGTGATGCTTGTCGGCTTTATCCAAGAGCTCCCTCTACTCGGTAGGTGCAATGCTTGTCGGCTTCTTCTAAAAGCTCCCTTTACTCGGTGGGTGTGATGCATGTCGGTTTCATTTGAGAGCTCCCTCTACGCGATAGGTGCAATGCTTATCAGCTTTAATAATTGAAGCCACTCTATGGGCTATTGTTTAAAGCCATTATCTAGGCTGAAGCCACTCTCTAAGCTATTGTCTAGAGCCACTCTATAGGCTGAAGCATGAAGCCGCTCTCTGGGCTGAAGTGTGAAGCTACTTTCAAGATAAAGTGTGAAGCCACTCTCTAGGCTAAAGTGTGAAGTCACTTTTTGGGCTGAAGCTGCTCTCTAGGCTATTGTCTAAAGCTGCTCTTTAGGCTGAGCCACTCTCTAGGCTATTACTTATGTTTTTGAAGTAGTTGTTGTAGCTAGCAAGCTTGGTATTGAAGGGAGAGGCAATGCATTGTGTAACAATGAGTTAGTAAGCTTGCCCCCTGCATTGGCTCTCGCTAAAGTACAAAATTGGTTATTATACTCTACAGGAGTAAAGATCCATAGTGCTTTATGAGGCAGAAGGATGAATGCATACCTGTAGTGTTTTATATTTTGCCCTTGGGATTCTAGCTATAGTTGTTCTCACTGATGTGTAGGGTTTCTTATTGCTTTCTACAAAAATAAAAGAAATTCATTGTTATTCTCTTGCATTATTCTAAAAAGGTGAATGTTTTACCCATTGATGTGATTGTGGTGTCCGCAGTTTCTTCATTATTCTCTGTATCCTATTGATTGCCCTATGCATTAGTGTAGGTATCCCCTATCTCAAGCTAATAGATTAGAGATATAACTATATTTAGAATAATGTGAACACTCATGTTGTATGTATGCATGTGTTTTTGTGATGCAAATGCTTATGATTAGTTGTCAATAGAGTGGATGCATACTAGTGAATGTTAATTTGAAGAATTCTAAAAATAGGTTGGGATGACGAGAGTCAAAGAGATCAGAAGCTTTGCTCTCGTTGGCTATTTGAGTTGGCTAAGGCATGATAGGGTTTTAGTTACCATTAGGGCTCGCATCATCTTCATTTGTATGTAAGCAATGGCTTTAAACCAAAGGGATGCAAGATTTATGGCTCGTTAAGGATTGAGATGAATTATTTGTTCATGGACAATTGATGCTCACATTTCCTTAGAGACTGTAAAAGATTTTTGCTTTTCTCTTTTTCTTGATCTGGCAATTACCCCCGGGATCATGGGGAATCCTAACACTTGGTAGCTTTTCTTAAGAATAGTAGTATCCACATTGTATCCTACAAAGAGAGATTTATTGTTAGTAGCTTTACATAATGCAAAAGGATAAATGTATACCTTTTGATGTGCTTGTTGTGTTTTAAAATCTGATAGTTGTCCTTGGGATTCTAGGTTCTGAGATTTGTGCAACTGTCCTTGCTGACCTAGCATCTTTATTCACTTTGGCAGATGGTAAAGCATTTGACACTTAGAAAGTTATCCTACGTTAATGGATATGACTTAGTAGTTCAAGGATTGAATACTCCTACCATTTGGTGAGCATTCATGAAATGCTTAGTTGTTATTTACATCCTATCATGCTCACTTTTAAAAGGAGCATTAGTACAAAGAACGTGTGCTACCAATGAGGCATTCGTGAATTTATGTAATGCTAGTTTTTACCCTAACTATATGATGTACTTATTCTCAAGATAAAATTATTTACATGCCTAGAATTTTTAACATGTATGCATTTTATGCATTATACAAGTAAGACTGGTTATTTGGCTTCCCCAGCAAATGGGTACTGTTGAGTACAAAGAGTCATGGACAAAGGTTGATTTATTTGACTAAAGCTAAAAGTAAGCATGTTTATAAGGTGTCAAAGGACTAAGGCTTCATTATTTTTAGGATAGATGCCCATCTTATTTGTAAGTGAAAAAATTTTGGTTTGAAGGAGTGTGTAGGGTTCATAACGGTAGGGAATCAAAGTGAACATTCCTTTATTGATTTTTGATATCCCTATTTCCTTGTAAACCGTCAACTTATCATCTTTTCTCTTTTTTTGTCTTCTTTTTTTGCCTTATTTTTTGCCTAATGAGCTCCCGAAGGAGATTTTCACATTTGCGGGTTATGCCTTAATGTCTACCTAGTGCACCCCTTGAAGGAGGTTTTCACACTAGTGGGCTGCCTGACTTTTGCCTAATACGCCTCCCGAAGGAGATTTGCACACTAGTAGGCTTTTTTCTTCTTTTCTTTTTTGCAAAGATATTTTCAGGAGTGCAAAGATTTCATGCATTGATATCTGATCTTCAAATGATGAACTTTTTCCAACATAACCTATTCTTGCTGAGGATCAACCATATCACCATTATTTTGAAGGCTAGTTATAAAGAGGGAGAAAGGTTGTTTTATATTTTTTTTGGATTTTTAGATTGCAAGTCGACTTTGCTTTGTGGGGTTTGATAGTGTGCTAAGGTATACACAAAGCAATGAGCTATGGTTTCAAAAAAGGCTTTAATTAAAAGAAACAAAAAAGGTCTTGGTTATTTTACATAATTTGGCTCGCCATTTGGTAAACATGAAGATAATTACTGCAAAGATGCCTAATGCAATTAAACTTGGTTCAGTTAATTTCAACATTTAAATATCTTAGACCTCATTATACTAAGTTCCTATTATAAACTAGCCACTAGGGTTTTCATGGTTGAATATTTTCTCTCTATTCCCCTAGCTTTTGCTTAGGGCATTTTTTAGGGGATTTCATCCTAGGAAGGATCTTTTTTCTTTTTTATTCATTTTTAAGGGATTTCGTCCTAGCGAGGATCTTTTTTTTCTTTTTTATTCTTTTTTTTAAATCTTCCCATTTGATTACCAAGATTACTGAACTTCTTATTCCATTGCACTTTCCTTAGAAAGGAGTGACCTTGATGTGAGTAAGGAGGTCTTAACTAGATGTTTGCTTAAGTAGTTCCCAATTTAAATTCTCTATTTCCATAGGATAGTGCTAGCTTTATCATCAAATCTTTTAATGTTTGCTTTTGGTTTGTTTTATTTTAGTAAGAAGTGTAGCAAAAAAGGATTATTAATCTTGTAACATTCTCAAGAGGTTATTCAAAGAACTAGGTTTCCTTTAGAAAAAAAAGGCCACTTTTTTAAGGGTATATTGATTGCCTTTCTGATTATTAGTGTTTAGACCATAAGGATGATGACGTTGAAGACTTTTCTTTGTGTAGGCAGGATTGACATGGAGCACAAGTGGTTGGTGAGGCTCAATGGTTATTTTAAGATGACCTGATGGTTGGGGGCATAAGAATCTTTAAGGATCTAGTTGGCATTACCACCTTAGATTGCTCTTGAGGAGGGTTTCAATCACTTATGTTGAGAACTTAGTCTAAAAGATGAAAGATTGCCCTTTCAAGGTCTTTCATACATGCCTATGGGGTTAATTGTGAAGCTAATCCAAGATTTTATTAGCTAGAAGGTTTGAATAGGGGATCTACCCAGAGTTTCTGATTGAAGTGTTTAGGGCTTCAACATATTTTTTTCTTTTAGGTCTTTCAATAGCTATCAAAATAAAGGATTTGTAAAGCTTGGGTCGTATGGACAAGAACAAAATGTTAAGGTTGTTGAGACAAAGGTTTAGGGGTAATAAGAATAGAAGGGTATTTTTGTTTATGCTAAAGGAGATAGTAAAAGAAAGGTCAGGCTCTCTGGGTCCTTTTAGGCTAGGTCTCGAGTAAAATGGTGGATTGGGTCAAGACTCTAACCCCATAGACAATACTTGTTTGCCAGTCTCTCCTTTTAGTCTTCTAGTTTAATCTTGTCCTCATTTCCAAAAGGTTCCCTTGGTTCAATAATTGAGTGTGGGATAAATTCGTCTCTCTTTTTTATTATTATTATAATTTTTATCTCTCTCCTCACTCATCAAGAAGTATAGAACATGAAGTCCAATATGTCAAAGTATGTCAAGATTAAACTAACTAGTCATAATTAAATTAGTGTCACATATGCAATGATTATCAATATGCATGTTATCACATGGCAAAACATTATATAAGTGAGAAATAAAGATGGGAGCATTTCATTAAAAGGGTAAAAGGAAAAGATTTAATTTCTAAGTTTGTTCATAATTACAAAACATTGATAAGGACATAAAAAGAAAAGGACAAAATGCTAGCTTGAAGCTTTCTTGGAATTCAACGGTTAGTGGTGTTCAATCTTCTTTAATGAGTTCCTGAATGGCAGCATGAAGAGTCCAACAGTCATCTGTGTGATGTCCTATGTGTTGGTGATATTCATAAAAGAGATCAAAGCAATTTCAAAGCTTTCTTCGTCTCTTAACTGGCTGAAAAGAGAGTGGTTGTAGCTTTTTTTCCAATACCAACTTCTTGAAATGCCATGATAAAGGCTCGACCAAGTTGACGTGACTTTCAATTCCAACTACCGAGGTGCTAGTAAAGCTATGTCCATTACTAGTAAGGTGAGGCTTCTTCTTATTCAGGTACTCCTTTATTTCATGGTTCTTAAGGCAATAAGCATCAAATACTGCATCAACTACAGTTTGATGGATGCTTGCAGCACCTCATGCTTAAAAGTTGTGAGAGCCTCAAAGAATTCTCTGTGTGTGCTAAGAGCATCTTGTGTGATTGATCTCTTACTCCAACTTCAAGAACATTTTTATCCAAAGTAGCTAAAGTAATTATTAGTATTCCTTATCTGAAGTGATCCAAAGTATCATCCAATTCCTTTCATGACATAAGGGAATCTTGGTCATTTGCCATGGTTTTAGGTAGGAATTAGAAGATCTTTTGAGGGTAAGATGACAGAATGCCAATTGGTAGGTTACAAAAGGACGTCTACCAGTGCTAGCCAATAGTTGGTCTTTAATGGCTATTAATCACAAGGGGTTAGTGGATGATGCATGGTAATTATTATATTTACATGATGTATGTATGCATGTATGCATGAGGTCCAACATTAGAAAAACACATGTAAGTTGCATTCCAACCTTATTTCTCTGACACATATTGTTCAGCCATAACTATCTTAAGCAGGCTTCATTTAAGCATTAATAGGGAATGCAAGAACACAAATGATGCATAGTTTTAATTCAGCAAAATAATGCTCTTTATTCTAAGCATACAAGAGGTTTTGACAGCTATTGTTGGCTGAACTTCAACCATTTCAGGATAAGAATTAGTTTAATTCTTCCTAGTTACAAAAGCCCAATGAATTAAACCTTGTCTTTTGAGAAAGAGTGAAATTTATTTCATAGCAATAGCCCACGTCACATACAATGCAATTTATTATGGCATCCTAAGGGAACCATATCTAGGCCAATTACATGGGTTGTGGTATAGTCTATTTTCAAAGTTATTGTCCTCTAAATAGGGGTCCCGCCCAATGAGTCTTCCTAATCATAGGTAACAGCAACCTATTGGTTCACCATTTCATATACCATTAGGTATTAAGCTTAGAGTGATGGTTGTCATCCCTAACAACTCACTGAATTGAATGAAAATGGTTTCATGTTTTAGGAAGCCATCAGAGGTAAAAAGGGATGCCTAACTTACTCTAAGGCTCTAGCATGTTATTCAATTTCAAGAAATGATAAACCTTAAAACCAAAGATTCAACCAATATTAATTATAGGGCTCTTTTGGAGCAAATTCTCATTAGAGACAATCCCCAGTGGAGTCACCACTGTGGAGATAACTCAGACTCAGACATTTTGTTATAATGTCCCTCCACGAGGCGATTTACCTAGCAGTAAGTATGAGTCACCACCCAAGTGGTCAATTTGGGAAGTAAACCAAAGAGATTTTGGTGTTCGAGAATTCCTCTTATTTATGCCCATTATTTAATATTAGTCTTGTATCTTAATAGTTCTAATTTTTATCGATTCCCTCGAGTATGCAATTATTGCAATCAAAATAAACACGTTTGTGCACATAAAAAACAATTAAATTAAAATTAAAACAAGTAAAGACTTCATGCATTAAAGTAAATAAAAATCATAACACATCTGACATACATAAAAGCTGGCCCATTTATTAACTCTGGGACATTAGTCCAAAATCACTTTATTGAATAGAGGGAATGTTAATTCCTAAAAACAACTTTAATAAAAACACTTTCTTTCTTTATTTAAAATTACCTTCTTAGAGGATTACAGAACTTTGGTTCCAAAACCATTATTATAAAAAAAAAAAAAAGCACTTTCTATTTCAAATAAAACAATTTTGGTTTTTAGAACATTGGTTCCAAAATCTTTGTGACTTACACATTTTTATTAATTGAAACCCTTTTTGTATTTCAAACCTTCACTAAAACTCATTGTATAAACTTTAGGGAAGAGGACTTTGGTCCTTGAGATATTCAAATTAAAACCATTATTATTACTTAAAAGATCATTTTATCCAATTATAATGATTTTGGGCAATTAGGGACTTTGGTCCTAAAACACCTTATTTTTTATGTGACTAAGCCCTTATTTTCTATAAAACATCCTTTATTGTGACTTTGGTTATTTAATAGGATCAAAATCATTTTTTAACCTACCTATTACAACATGTATAGAATTATACATAGAAATATTTGAAATAATTACGGCTAAAGATCCTACTACAAAAGATCTAAAAAGGGGTAAAATCAATTATATACAAACCCAATATAAATACATAAGGAAAAAGATGAATCTGTTGGAATCAAAAAACATCTGCATAGACTTTAAAGGCTTGCACAACTCAAGTTCGCATGGACCTAAAGCATCCTTAAAGTCACACAAAGAAAATAGGCAAGCAATATGCCCACGTGGAATATAAGTCCATACAAACATCAAAAGATAGGCTGTAGGCACGAAAACAAGTTCGCACAAACATAAACTCCTTTATGAAAAAGTTCATACAACCTTATATGTGCACCCAAAAAGATGAAAGAGAAGCAGCTAAAACCTATTTTACAAATAATAAAAGCAAAACACAACAAGAGAGACATATATATGGCAATAAGCAAAAATCACAACAATCCAAAATAAATAAACATATATACAAAAGGAAATAAAAAAAGATTTATAGAAATGGTCTCCTCTCTCTAAGAGGGTGGACCCATCAAAATAGGTCTTTCAATACCCCCTTTTCATAGAGGATCCCAAACCCAACACCAGAAATGCAAAATAAAAGGACAAACATGAACATTATTCCTAATGTAGG
>CANXYI010276391.1:0-10378 GCA_948208565.1 Hura crepitans | reverse complement strand
GTAACATTAATCACATAATTTCATTATATACTTATAAACTATCACCTAATTACCTTAATTAAATCACTTAATCCACTTGGGTTGACAACCACTTACCACCATGAAAATGACCTTAAACCCTTGCCCAACACCTCTTTTCTTCCTCCAATTATGTTCTTCTTCCATGGATCTTTGGGTAGCTAACATAATAAGGTGGATAGAATAACCATTTAATTTTAATATTTTGTGATTATTTGGTGTAATGAGATAAAAAGAGGGAAGGGAATTCACGATGGAAAATTTGGCCATGAAAGGTTTTAAGGGAGTGTTGGCTACAACTAAATGAATAGAATATTAATATTAGTGGAGGGCTAAGATTAAAAGTAGCACTTGACACTTGGATGGTTGGGATTTTTACACATGTAATTTGTTTAAAAATATCATTTAATTCCTTACACCTCATCTTCCCACTTAATTCCATTTGGATAGCCAAGATTAATCTTATTATTTAATACAATGGCCAAAAATGCTCCCTACATAATTATTTGTCATTTTCTTTACATATTTACACATTTAATGTGAATTTATTCCATTAATTTTTTTCTCATACTTCCCATTTTTAGAAAATTCCAACACTATGATTTTTAGATTCGTCATAATTTTTAACCATCAAGATGTACCACTTTCGAAATTTTCTGAGCATGTTTCTAAATTTTCCTATGTCGTAGATCATAAATTCATATTTCATTTTCGACTTTTAACCTTTTATATGACCTCAACTGCTTCCCAAATTTCATCACAATATATCTTATAATAAATAATAATTTTTAGTCGGATTGACTCCGTTCGGCCTGGCGGCACTATTCATAGTCAGGTGGCACTATTCATCGGGGCCTGCTTCCAAACCTTTTTTCTCGCATTTTCTCATCATTACTGTGACACATGTCACTTTCTTATAACTCCCATGTGTCTTTCTTCTCTTTTGACCATGGATAGTGAGTTTCCCATTTTGCTTCTAAACTTTCCATAAAATTACCATTTTACCCTTTGGTAACTTTTCGCTTTGTAGTTCACACCAACCGACTCTAAACAATCTATATATCCATTTTATTCCCCACTTTTTCTTCTAATGCTATTTATAACCTTATGGAAAACTAGATTGAAAGTTAGGGCATGACATGCTATGACTCCTTGTTGATTAGTCAACCTATCCGACTAGGCTATTTACTTGCATGGGCTATTAACCATTTATTTTTAGTTTCACCAAATTAATTTTGCTTAACATTACTTTTAACTAAATTGGTTGAGCCAACTAATGACTAAACTAGGAAATAGTGTTACCATAAGCTTTATACATCATTATGACATGCAATACCACACTACAATGCCATATATCAAAGCCATTACATGCATATGCTCATGAATGCATTATATCATTATGCTTTTATATTAAACGCATTACACATTTTCATGATATCTCATTTGTCATAACATCATCACACGGCTTATAAGCTCATGCGCAAAATCACCATATCTATAAATATGACATTCACAAGCCATAAAAAGCTCTCATTTCATCACATGCATGTCATGTACATCATGAACATACAATAGGCATAAATATAAAGTAATATGCCACATAAACCTCATTACACATTATAAATGAACTATATGAGGCATTTAAGCAATAAAAGAATACATTATCACATTATATCTCTTTTATGTCATCATTAACCATAATATGATCTAAACACATTATTGTAATGTACAAAACCACACTACCAAACCATTAAACATAATTTACCAAATTATTTGTTTCCATGCATATAAACATACATAAACACTAACATACATAGCATGCATCATAACACCGCTTACATGCTATGGCCATTCAGCCTCACCATTATGGTAGGCTACCATATACATTTTCTTTTTCTCACTCATGCCAACTCATTCCTTATGATCACAACAATTCAAATAATTATACATATTCATCTCATGCTTATTATAAAGAATGGACATACATAAATACATCATAAACCATATTATCATCCATGAATTTTACATGCATATCATTACATCACATGTTCCAATCTCACATGCATATAACCAATTAGCCATTCACATACAAAATTTATCATTTGCATGTATATTATGCAATTTCACACTTATGCACATACACTTATGCCATTCAGCCATCATGCTTTCGAACTATCCATAATGCTTTCTATCACATCATACATAATTTCTCATGTTCGAATAAACAATTACACTCATTCATAGTCATGCATCATACATGACACATATTTATGACACATACATGCATACATATACCTATGGAAACCAACACACACACATACATCATCAAATGGCCATTTCGACCATAATGCCTTCTGAGGCCTCAGACATCTATCTCATGTATTCATCTTCATACATCATATCTCTACAAGTACATTATATCATTCATATGCATACATCACATTTCCCATGCATAATGCACACTTACATACAAATATATGCATGGCCACATTTCACATAATATCAAAATACACCATTTTGATCCATCTAACATCATAATTAATTTTTAACATACATCAAATCCATCATTAATCATAATTAATTAACAAACATAAGCATAATTGTGCATATATTTCATAATCACAATTAATAACACATTAGGGCATAATTAAAATTTCAAAATTTATGTTGATTACATATACCAAGAGAGTCAAAACACACTTTTGAGGACTATCTATGCCTTACTCTTCCCTTTATCTCCAGTTTTATCGATTTCCTCAATTGCCCATTATAGATTCAATATGTAAAAATTCATAATAAATTATATGGACATTAAAACAAAAAAAATTGACTGCGTAGACATGACCTTGCACCTAAGGAACATGGAAAAAATATCATAATTCAAAAAATCTTACTTAATCAATTTTGATTTACTATTTATTGAGGTAGAAAATCAAGCTTTTCTCTTGATTTTTTTATGCAAATCAAGGTAGAAACGGCATTTAGAGGTTGTGGATGCAAGGACTAAAGGCTTATACTGAAGAAAATAGGACAATTTAGAGCTTGGACAAACCACAAATGGCTCCCCTCCATTCTTTGAATGCGTCGGCCACTCTTTGGTTCAAAAAAAGAAGATGACTTCTTCCTTTGACCAAAGTTTGACCCTTTTATACTAATTTTTTTCAATTTTTCTTACCTTATTTTCAACATCTAAGAGACTTATAATTGTCCATAAATCAAGCCTCAAAAGAATCTAAAAATATATGCTCACAAAACACAAAAATGTGATTAAAAACAAAATTTTTAAGGTTACCCGATTTTAGTAAAAATACTTTTTGAACTTCAAAAATTCCAATTCTAGTGCCAATAGCCTAATTAGAATTTTTGAGTATCAGGTTGTATTAGTCTTGGAATTTTTTATGCAACTTTTTAAATATTATATAGTTCAGCTAAAAATGAGTCAAATTCACGTGACACTATAGTAAAACTTTCTTTGCATTTTTAATCGACTAAATGACTTAAGTTTGGTTTCAAACATTGCCTAAAATTATTTTATGATTAATACTTTGACTCAATTACTTTAGTGTATTCTAGGTCTTGAGAACACTATTCATATCCTGAGAAAGCACTATTCATAAGTCGAGATTTTTTAGGCGTTACATTTCTTTCCCTCTTTAAAAAAATGTCATCCTCAATATTACTTAGCCCAAACAATTGTGGATATTACTCTCTCATTTTCACTTTCATTTCCCATGTAGCCTATTCCATCTTATAGTGCCTCTAGAGAACTTTCACCAGAGGTATGGACTTGTTCCAAAGCTCGTTAACCTCTTTGTCTAAGATCCTTATAGGTTTTTCTTCATAAAAAAGATCTACACTAATCTCCACCTCTTTTATTGATAACATATGTGTTGGATTTAATCTATAACTTTGAAGCACAAATATATGGAAAACATCACAAATATGTTGAACTTCAAGATGCAAAGCTAGTCTGTAAGCTACTGGCCCGATAGATTCTATTACTTTATATGGCTTAATAAACCTAGGACTTAACTTGTCCTTTTTGCCAAAATGTAGAACCTTCTACCAAAGTGAAACCTTGAGAAACACTTTGTCTCCCACCTTATACTGAACATCTTTTCCTTTTAGATCGGCATGTAACTTATATCTGTCAAAAGCTGCTTTCAAACTTTCTCTAATGATCTTCACTTTCTCTCTACATCTTTTGTCAAATCTAGTCGCATGAGCTTAGTTTCATTGAGCTCATTTTATCACAAAGGAGTTTTGCATTTCCTTTCATACAACACCTCATAAAGAGCCATACCTAAGCTTACTTGTTGGCTATTGTTATTAGAAAACTCTGCTAATGACAGATAGTGATCCTAGTTACCCTTGAACTTAATGGCATAACTCTTTAATATATCCTTAAGCACCTGATAACTACGCTTTAACATTAGCATAACATTAAACAAAACTTAACATCAAATCACTCGAGTACCAAAAGATTGCCTAAATAACCCTTTCTTACTATCCATCAGTCTAAGGATGAAATGTTATACTAAAACTCAATCGAGTACTAAAGCATTGTGAAGCTTTTTCCAAAACCTCGATGTAAACCCTAGGCCCCAATTTGATATAATTAAATATGGCACTCCTTATAATCTAATGATCTCATCTATGTATAACTCAACAAGCTTCTCCATGAAGTAGTACATCCTTATTAGTATGAAATAAGTAGTCTTGGTTAAAGAGTCTACCATAACCTATAGTAAATCACATATGCTCCAAGTCATAGGCAACCCAACAATAAAATCCATTATGAACCTATCCTATTTCCATACTAGAATTGATATAAGATAAAGCAATCCAGATAGAACATAATGCTCTATTGTTACTTGTTGACAAGTAAAGCACTTGGTCATAAACTCGAATACATCCATTTTCATACTAGGCAAACAATATGAAAACTTCAAATCCTAATACATCTTTGTGCTACCAAGATGTATAGCATAAGAAGCACTATGAGCCTCTTACAAAATCTACTTTTTCAACTCTTTTACATCTAGAACATAGATCATATCCTAGTAGTACAAATTACTATCACTCTTGATTTCATACTTAATAGGCTTCACTCCTTAGATAGCACTTATCACACTCATTAGCCTAAGATTGTCTTTTTGACAATCCTTGACTTGTTGTAGCAAAATGGGTTTTACTTGCATCTTTGCCAATAAAAACATCATTACCCATAAGCTGCAATATGACCTTTATAGCTACCATAAACTTTTGGCTAAGTGCATCAGCCACTACATTAGCCTTTCCAGGATGATAATCAATTAAACAGTCATAATCTTTGATCTATTCCATCCATCTCTTCTATCTCAAGTTCAGCTCATGTGGTAGTGTAAACATAACACTTCTCTCTATAGAGATAGTGTCTCTAAATCTTCAAATCAAACACAAAGTTACAAGCTCTAAATAATGAGTAGAGTAGTTCTTCTCATGTAGCTTCAGTTACCTTAAAGCATAGGCAACAACATTGCCATCATATAGTAGAACATAACCCAACCCATTATGAGATGCATCACTATATATAGTGAAGTCCTTCCTAGAAATTGGTTAAACAAGAATTGGTGCTTCAATCAATATCATTTTAAGCCTCTCAAAACACTCTTAACATCTATTATCCTAGACAAAGTTGACATCTTTCCTTAACAGATGAGTCATAGGTGCTACTATCAAAGAGAAACCTTTAACAAAACATTTGTAGTACCCTACCAAACTATGTAAACTCTTGATTGCTATAGTATTCCTAAGACGCTTCCACTCTATAACTGCCTTAATCTTATTAGGATCAACACAAATCCCTTATGTAGAAGTTATATACCTAAGAAAAGACACTTTACTAAGCCAAAACTCACACTTATTAAGCTTAGCATACAACTTCTCATCTCTTAGAATTTATAAAACTTTCTTAGATGCTTTTCATGATCCTCTTTACTCTTTGAATAAACCAAGATGTCATTAATAAAAACCACCACAAACTAGTCAAGATATTATTTAAACACATGGTTCATTAGATCTATAAAAGCTACAGGAGCATTGGTAAGTCTAAATGGCATTACCAAGAACTCATAGTGGCCATATCTCATTCTAAAAGTTATATTCACCATAACAAATTTTTGAACTCTTAACTAATAACAACCATATATCAAATCAATCTTGGAAAACACTCCAGCTCCTCTAAGCTGATTAAAAAGATCATCAATCTATGGCAAAGGATACTTGTTCTTAATGGTCACCATATTTAGTTGTTTGTAATCCACACATAATTGAAGAGAACCATTTTTCTTCTTAACAAACAAAACTGGTGCTCCCCAATATAACACACTTGGTCCTATAAAGCCTTTATCAAGTAAGTTATGAAGCTGAATCTTCAACTCTTTTAACTCTACCAAAGCCATCTGATATGGACCTATCGATATTGGAGTAATGCTAAGTAGCACCTTAATACTAAACTCAAGTTCTTATTCTAGTGGCAAATCAGGCAACTCTTTAGAAAAAAAACATCTACGAAATCTAACACTATCGATATATGACGAGCATCTAGCTCACCTCTACTAGTATCATATACATGAGCCAAGAAAGCTTGACAACCCTTCTTCAACATACACATCACTATCACAACTGATATGACATTAGACAAAAAGTTTATCCTCTCACCCACAACTGTGATCTCAATTCCATCTTCAACTATAAGGGTTATCTTCTTTAACTTGCAGTTTACCATTGCTTGATACTTGGACAACCAATCCAAGCCAAATTTCAAGTCAAATGCATTAAATGGTAACTCAATGAGATCAGCTAAAAACTTGTGCCCTTGAACCATTAAAGGACACTCTTTGTAAACCTTGTTTACTATAACATTTTGACCTATAAGATTACTAACCATAATCTTTAAGTCAAGAAACTCATAATCTGACCTCTAGTCTTATGCTCATACTGTGCATATATACAAATGTGTAAATCCTAAATATATTAAAGCAAAAATAGGCGAGTTAAAAAGAAGAAAAGTACCAGTAATAACATCTAGTGCATCAGCCTCCTCCCTAACTCTAATGGCATACTATTGAGCAAGAGCTCTGTGCTTAGCTCTAAATTCTAATTTGTCTCTCTAAGCTCCCTCTGCTCTCTCTCCTTACCCTCTCTTCTAAATTCTAGTGGAAACATGTGCTAATCTCTATTTAGCACCATCTCTCTTCGGATAATCTATACAGAAATGATTTTGTGATCCATATGAAAAGCACACTCTAGGTTTTAGCTTCCAACACTCTCCTCTGTGTCTCTTGTGTCAAGTTTGACATTAAGGTATTTAGCCACTCTTAGATATAAAAACTAGTGTACTAGCAACCTAAGATTGCTATCTAACCTTGCCCTTATTACCTTAAACTATCTTCTAAGACTGGCTATGCTTCTATATCTATTGTGGTGCCTTAGACTAATTCCTCTTTAACTTTTTATCAGATTTCTAAACTGCACTAGAAGCTCTTTGACCAAAGGATTATTTCTTCTTATAGAACTCCCTTTTCTCTTTTTGCACTCCCTCAATAGATCTATAGATAAATACCAACTTAGAGAAGTCTCTGATCTTTATAAGAACTAATTGTGACTTGTTATCCATATGTAATCCTTTCTTGAATCTTTTACACTTGTCAACTTCTTTGGATATGGTGTCCTTAGCATAATGGCTCAGCATAGCAAAATCCTTCTCAAACCTTTCAATGGACTTCTACTCCTGCTTTAGGTTTATGAATTGCTATCTTCTATTGTCTAGATAATCTTTTGTGATATACTTCTTATGGAACTCTATAAAGAAAAAGTCACATGTCTGATCTTCCTCTGGTTTATGCTTTGTTAAGTCTTCCTACCACTTACATGCTTCTTTTTAGAGTAAAGATATAGCATAAAACACCTTTACTTATAAGGTGTATCACATCTACTTGATGGTCTTCCCTATATAATCTAACTAATACTCTACCTTCTTAGGCTCTATTATGCCTTCTCCCTTGAAATCCTTGGCTCCTATCTTCTTAACTCTCTTATGGTAGGTCTTATAGAGAGTTAAGGGAACCTCTGGCTATTGCGCTAGTGGTAAAGCAACAGTTGTACCCTATCTCAAGAGCTATAGCATCTCTTATAGAAACATTAGTGACACTGGAGCTATAGAAGATACTTTTCCCATTACATTAACAGATATGAATACAACCCTATTAGACTCTTGTCCCATATACATTAAAGCTTGATTCTCAACTTCCTCCTCATTGTGTGGTGTGTGATCACTTATCTTTTCTTTAGGTAAGAGAACAATTCATAAGCCTCGGTATCATAAATTTTATGATGTATAAACTTAGCCTAAAACACTTATATGTTTCTTAGGAACACTTAAACTAAGGCTTTGATACCACCAAATGTGACACGCCTTACCCGTTCCAGTTGCCGAACCCGAATAATGAATATGCACACAAATGCATTATCGAACACATAACATGTTATCTCTTTTTAAAACTTAATTAAATCATTCATAACATATTGTTTACTTTATAAAAATATGAGTTTACAAAAACTTTTCAAAAACTAATTACTTTCTATATTTTGAAATCCTCATGTCCAAAATTTGATAGCATAATGGCTGTATCGAGACACTATCCCAAATATGAATAGTAACTTGCAATATCAAAAACACTTTTATAAATATTTTCTCATCATTCGCCTCTTTTGTGATCCTTCTGATCACCCTATATTCATCAGCAACACAATGGCTCAAATCATGCATCAATATCTCATCATGCAATTAACACAAATCAAAAGTCAACTTTTAAAATAGTTTTGTAGAATTTTGAAATACAAAAATTAACATTAACAACTAGTTTAGGCCTATATTCCTAAAAATACAACTATATGTTCACTATTTATCTATACATCATAAAATTCAGATACAAAATATACCAAATAATCTTCCTCTCTTCGAAACATGATGATCTGAGGCTTTCTGCTCAAATTGTCACCTTACCTACACATCATAAAAATAGATGATGCGCTAAGTAATAGCTTAGTTGTGTAATTGATATAACTTGTGTAAATATGCCAATTATCATCATACATTAATATATGAAATATAAATAATCACATTTTCACATGATATGTAACATTAACCATAACACGCAAAGATGCATAACACGGCATACAACAAGTACATGCTGCATTATAATAATCATAAATCGTTAAATCTTACCATACATGATATAAATAGGTTTATTAGTGGACCACCTAGGCCCTCAAAACCATATAAACCCTACACATATTAAACCCAAAGGTTAGAAAAGCATAGACCCATAGGTCATCATTTATCAGACCTAAAGGTCAGAATATAAGATTTAATCATCAACACGCATTAGACTCAAAGGTTAGAAAATAAGATCTAAAGACAAACACATCAGACCTATAGGTTAAAACATATAAAATACATAAAGGTTCATGCATCGCGACTATAATACCTATAAATTAAGGCTCTATAAATAGTACCACTGAGGCTGAAAAGTGTTCTCAGAGTGTCGAGTCACCTTCACAAGGCTCAAAGTAGGGGTACTAGTTATAAAACTTCGAAGGGACCATAAAATGATGAAATTGACTTAATTAAAAGATTTATCAGAACCAATATATTATTTCAAGCTGTAACCTAGTAGGCTGTAAGCTTATATGGAGTTGAGCTAGGAATGACTAGAGATGTGCTGACCAGATCTAAAAATGCCATACCCTAAGGGTTAAAAATTCCTCTGAGTCCATTAGTGAAAGAATTTTCGAGGACGTTTCGAAATTTTCTAAATTTTGGAGTTTTACACGTAAATTGAGGCAGTTGGTTAACTGTCCTATCGATGGAAATTAGTTGTGAAATATAAGCCTTTAAATGGGACCAGTTGACGATTTTTAAGACAAACACGATGATTTTTAGAGGTCTAAGTGATTTTTAAAATTTCCCTAAAGTTTTTACTGAAATCGAGATTTTTTTTAGGTTGTTTGGGTGGCGTGTGGGCCCCACCCATAGCACCTCAACCACTATAAAAGGGCTAAATTCACCATTTTTATCCCTTTTCTTAAGCTTTTTCTTATGTTTATTGCCATAAAAATCATCTTACCATGGTAGGAATTGATTTGTGAAGGTTTTGAAGGCCAAGGGAGTGGCTAGAACTCAAGAGAATTCAAGAAGGCTTAAAGTGTTCAACAAAGAGGACCAAAAGGGCAACTTCTTATGTGTATATGTTTTAGCCCTTTTTATTTTATTTTTTCAGGGGATTCAATTATTCTAAAAATAGCTATATAATTA
>CANXYI010276312.1:0-10184 GCA_948208565.1 Hura crepitans | reverse complement strand
TCATTATTAAGATTAATAAGAACTCTTTAATTTTAGACTATACTATCCCTTTTAACCACCTTTATATTTCTGTTTTAAATAATAATTTGTGTATTTGGGATTTTCAAATCTTGAACTAGACTTAAGAGATGACCACAATCTTTAACACCAGAATATGCTAAATCCTCTCCTCCTAACTACTGCTTCTCCTTTTTTCGGGCCCCCCTTGGGTTTTCTGCTTCCACAAAAAAAAAAAATCCCCTAATGCCTCTATTGATTGGCTTTTCATAGTATCAAAATTATTGTGCATGTACAATGTAAAGCATTATGCAAAATCCTATATTTCTATCCGAAATCTGGATTTTAACCAGTTATATGTTTTATCTACAAAATTAATGGACTAACTAGTTTTTTATTCCATGGATCCTGTAGGAGATAACTATCAAAAGTCACATTCAGAAGCAAGATTTAAAATTTAATTATTTTTTATATATGTATTGGGTTCAAGCCTAATGCCCAATAATAGCCCTAAATTAAGTTAGTTTGATTTAGTATTGATCTATAAATGAAATGGGTTTAGGTCTAAAATTCAATTGATTTATATAACTAGGACTATTATTTTTGGTTTTGGGGCCCAATTGTATTGGCCCAATTTATTTTGGTTTGTTATAACAATTGGACTCGAGCTTTTAAGCCTAACAATAACTTTGCAAACTCTACACTTTCATACTAGGCTTAGACCTCATGCCTAACCCATTAAACATTCATGTATTTTTAACTTCTATTTTTTTTTTGATTTTGTTTATAAGCATAAATGAGTTAGCCCAATGTAAAAAAAAAAAAAAATCATTCTGGCCTCAAGCCTAACCTAATGATTATTTTCAAAATTCTTTTATTCTTGTATTGTTTATCTAGGTTAACCTAAGGCTCAAATTTGCCTTACCCAAATGTAAACTTTGGAAATCTATAATATAAAATGACTTAGGCCCCTATTGGTAAATCTTTTGGACTTAATAACTTGAATTGGGCCATGACTTGATTTCAAAATCAAGTTGTTAATTAAACATTTTATTATTTATTAACAATGACATTCAAATGGCATACTATACTTAAAAGGAGAATAAGAATAATAATAACAACAATAAAGCAATTATTTTAGAAATCCTAACATGTTGAACATGGAATGACACTGGCAACAAGATGAATAATAATTATGACAATGTTTATAAAAAGGAACAATTTTAAGAACAATCACCTAAAGCAATGCTTCATCTTTATTTGGTTTATATTGAGCAAAAAAATGACTCAAAAAAATTAGGTGCCTATAGTTGCTTCCTTTTTACGTTCTTCAAATAGAATTAGAAGTGTATAAAAATAAAAGAATAAGGTTTAACTAATAGGATCTAAAATCCTATCTTCTAAGAGGCTTGACCTGAATAGTTTAAGTTTCAAGGTGGTTCCTTACCTTTTAGTGTGTTTGACCAACAAGGTCTAAAATCTTATCTTCTAATAAGCTTAACTTGAATGGTTTAATTTCCAAGATAATACCTCACCTTCTAGTGGGTTCGACCAAGTGGGTTTGAAATCCTATCTTGTAATAAGCTCTACTTGAATTGTTTGATTTTCAAAAAAGTACCCCCACCTTCTAGTGGGTTCGACCAATAGAGCTTAAAGTCCTATCTTCTAATGGGCTCAACTTGAATGGTTCGATTTTCAAGATAGTACTGCACCTTTTAGTGGGTTTCATTAACAGGGTTTGAAATTATATCTTCTAATAGGCTCGATTTGAATGGTTCAATTTTCAAAATAATACCCTTACCTTATAGTGGGTTCGTCTAGAGTGATTCAAATTCCTATCTCCTAATTAGTTGAACTAAAAAGGATTAATTTTTGAGAAAAAGATTTCCACCTCTTAGTGGATTTGACTAGAAAGATTCAAATTCCTATCTTTTAATAAGTTTGACCAAAAAGGTTCAACTGTTAAAGAATTTTACAACTAAAATTGTTTGATTTTCGGAGGGACTTTCCATTTCCTATTGGGCTCGACCATTAAAGTTGAAAATTTGAAAGGCTGTAATCAAAATGGTTTGATCTTTCCTATTAGACAATGAGTTTGACCATTAGAGTCAAAAGGAAATTTCATAACTAAAATATTTTGATCTTTAAAATGAGTTCCCATTGAAAAGTGGGCTCGACCACTAAAGTTTGAATTAAAAAAAAGACTTTTACAATTAAAATGATTTGATCTTTGAAATGAATTTTCACTTTTCAACAGGCATGGCCATTAAAGTTAGAATTGAAATGGTTCAATTTTTGAAATGAGTTCCCACTAGAAAGTAGGCTCAACCATTAAAGTTGAAATTTTGAAAGGATATTTTGTAACTAAAATGGTTTGTTCTTTGAAATGAGTTTCGACTAAAAAGTAGGCTCGACCATTAAAGTTCAAATTTGAAAAGACTTTCACAACTAAAATGATTCAATTTTTGAAATGACTTCTTATTTTCTAGTAAGCACGACCATTACAGTTGGAATTGAAATGGTTTGATCTTTGAAATGATTTCCAATTAAAAAGTAGGCTTGACCATTAAAGTTAATTTTTTTTAAAAGACTTTTACAACTAAAATGGTTTGATCTTTAAAATGAATTCCCACTTTCCAGTAGGCATGTCATTATAGTTGCAATTGAAGTGGTTCGATCTATGAAATGAGTTCCCATTAAAAAGTAAGCTCAACCATTAGAGTCCAAATTTGAAAGGACTTTTACAACTAAAATGGTTCGATCTTTGAAATGACTTTCCATTTTCTAATGGGCATGACTATTACATTGGAATTGAAATGGTTTGATCTTTGAAATGAATTCTCACTAGAAAGTAGGTTTAACCATTAGAGTCCAAATTTGAAAGGACCTTTTTTCAAAACCAAAATGACAATATTGGTGATTATGTTTGAGTTTCAAATGCTGAGAATGTTATTAAAATTTAGAAGATGCTTTTAGAATTTTTTTCAAAATATGTTTAGAAAGTCCTTCAAAAACATTAAGAAAATAATCATGATTTTACATCAAATAGGTTTACACCTATTACAAATTTGAGTTCCTTTTTCAATAAAAGAATAAACCGAGTGTCTTCAATTTTTGGTGTAAAACCCTTTTATACCGAAGGCTTTTTGGGTATAGAAGTAGATTATAGCTAATTATTCTCTCAAAGAGTTTATTTTTCACAAGGGGCTAAATGTTTAGTGGTATTCCCACACTAAATAAAATGTTTAAGGATTAAATTATCCATCAATATTGATAATACTTAAGTATGGAAGTAACTATTTTTTTACTAAGAAAATTATGTATCATATGACTGTAATGCAAGAGTGATGTTATTGCTTTAGCACATGATTATTGTACATTTCAATCTTAGTATAGTAAACGTGAGTTAATAATATACAATTTGCATTAAACTGACGTTTGTGTTCTCGAGAAAGGAAAAGTAGTGCTCTCATGCATGATGATGAGAATTTATTTAGATTCAGTTGCATAAGCTTTCATAAATAATCTTGCTTTTCATTTCACTTGCCAACATGTCAATGTGTGATATAATGTGTAATATGTTTAAAATTTTGATGAACTTTAAATGATTTTCTTTATCTTTAGAAAAATGGAATAGTCAATGAAAGAAAAAGTGCATGGTGAAAGGATGCAATATCCAATAAGCTAACAAAAGATGCCTTTTAACACATGAAAAATTTTCTATTTTCTCTCTTTTTTTAAATGGATTAGTCACTGAAGGAAAAAATTAATGATTATTCCAAGGTTGATACCAAATTCTTTTCTTGCTTAAGCCATTCTTAGTAACTCGAGGATTCTAGAAGGGCAGGTTTTTATTTTATTCAAAGCTTTTTGGTCAACAAAGGCTAACCAATATTTCATTTTAAAGGAAGATAAAGGTCTGTCTTAAAAGGAAAGTGGTTAGGTAAAAGATGTGAAGGATCTTTTTATTTTTGTACTGATTTAGCTTTCATCCCTTAAATATGCCTTTTGATTAACTTGGTGAATATTCCTTTGTGTTTGCCTTTAGGTTGGTTTTATGAATCAAACATGCCTGAATATGGTCTAGTTGTAACCATTATTAATGTGATTCTTTTGATTGCCCTTTCATTTCTCGTGCACCCTATTATTCAAAATAATTTCCCTAGTCATGGCTTTACAAACTCATTACATCACCTAACTTTTAGATGCCTTTAATCATGGAAATCTTTGATAACTAGGGTTTCTTTTTTGATATTTATCATTTTTATTATTTGGTAATGCTCGACCTTAGGATTTTATTTCTTCAAAAAAGTCCCACTCGTTTAAAGTTTCAAATGCCCTAAAAGTCTCCATACTTGTTGCCTTTAACATTTTGAATTTGGCAAGCTCCCTATAGCTATATCATCGAAGTTATTTTGCTTATGGTTTGGTAGCATAAATATTACAATACTTTTATTTTCTTTGCTTCTCAACATTTTCTGAACATGCTATGTTATCTAACTAGTATTATGCAATTCTCCTTAGACACCTTCCAGCTAAATATTTTATAGGGTATAATAGAAATTCTTAATAATTCATGATTGTTAAACTAGCCATTTATACTTCTTTTCAACAGTTTTGATTTGTCATTGGCTTGCTTTTTTTTTTTTGAATTAATTAAAGCCTATCCAAATAAACTATGATGAACTCTTTCATGTATAATTTTGAAGGCTAGATACCCTTTAAGTTTAAATGCATTATTAAAGAAGAGGCTTTCAAGGATATACAATGCTTAACCATCCGAAAGGGTATCCTAAATACCGAGGGATAAAATTTACCATTCGACTTAGGAGGCATACTCTAAATTTTTTTAAAAGAGTGACTCTTGATTGCTGAAGGCTTGATTTCCTCTAATTAGAGGTGTAATTCTATAAATAGGCTGTGTTGAGCATAATAAAGTGCTTTGTTTCAGTTAAATCCAATCTTTAAATTGCTTTAATTTGTAGAAGCCCTGATGTCCTCAAAATTAGGTATAATTTTGAGGATAAATCATATTGGGCATTATAAGATGCTGTATTCACTCTAACTAGCTTTATCACCTAAATGGCTCCAATTTGTTAAAGGTGTGATATCTTTGGAATTAAGATTAGACCTACTCATCTAGTAAAGTTTTGATTTTCCCTAAGCCTTTTTTTTTTTATAATTTCACTGAATTATAAGGCAGTAATTTGGGCTTTATTTGCCACATCACAAATTAAACTTTCAAAAATTTATTTCCTTTGATTAGTTATCATGATTTTGAGATGAAATTCATAAAGCATTAATTTTCTTCATCTCCAAGCCAATTATTTTAAAAAAATCCAACATTACTCCATTATTTCTAGTTTAACTTCTTTTTAGAATAACTAATATTGTAATTTGAAGGAGGAATTTCCATGTCATATTTAAGAACTATACTAATCTAATGTATACAATAAGGAAAAAAGGGTTCAATAATAATATAGAGTATGATAACTTTGATTTGGGCTGTTTTTTTCAAGTTCAAGTTATTAAAAGAATTGTCTATTTAATTTGGGATAATGAACATGTTTAGTTATGATAATAATATTTTGAGAAAATTAACATTATAAATAAGATGTATTTCATTTCCTTTTACTTGCATTGTTTGGCTAAGATCCCTTTTCTTCAAAGATTCCCTAAAATTTTAAGATATTTCTTGAATTTATACGATTTTTCTTCAACCTCTCATCATTAAATTATGTTAGAACTAATTTTCCCTTTTGGAGAAGAATTTGCTTCAAAGAATCATCAAATTATATTTTGAAACTTTCAATTCCCCAGCCAAAGATTCTTTCAATGGATGTTGGCAATTCTATCATGCCTTTTTAAAAGGGCTATGCATCTTTCTTCGAAAGCTTTCACATGAGAAATATTATTTGTCAAAACTTTGATTTTCTTTTGATCTCTTTGCCTGCTTATTGCAAAGTCATTTAGTTACCAACTTAGTGAAGATTTACCAACTTTGTATTTTCATATCTCCTTGGAGAAGTTTGAATGATCCCTTTTTTTTATTTGATTTACCAACATTTGTATCCTTATATCAACCCAAGCACATTTCTTTAATGATATGCCAAATCAATACTTATTGATTGGCCTATCTTTATCTTATTTGACTCAAGCATGTACGTTTATGCTTAAATAATTCTTATCCATTTTTCTTTTCTTTCTTTTCTTTCTTTTATTTTTTCTTCATATTCTTTATCATTTTCATTTTTCTTCTTTTTCCTTTTTCTTTTCTTTTTTTTTGCTTTTGTCATTGGATGCTTTGGTTGATTCTGATTATCTTTTGTTTTAGATGATCATTCTCAAATGATCTTCCTCTTGCATGTTCGATGTGACTTGTGCAACTCCTTATTTTGAATATTTTAGCTTAAAAACTCATTTACTTCTAATATATGAAGTTGATATCCCATATAACTGACAATTCTAGATTGCACATTATTTTTTCCATGAAATGTAAACTCATTCTTGCAGTGCATTTGATGGCAATATCATTACATGCATCAAATTCCCTTGATTGGGAATTTGAGGGATAATGTTGTGAGGTTTTTGAACTTGTTTTATAGCCTTTATGAAGTCCTAACTGGTAGCTGGTGAAGAAGTTGAACTTTTTTTTTCAAATAGGTACTTCCAAATTCATACATCCTAATTCAATCTTGTTATATTTTTAAAACATTATTACGACTCCTAAGCATGTAATCAATTTTTGTTTCAAATGATTGAAAGAAAAAAGAATAATGTATGGAATAACTATATTAGGTAAATAAAAGGTACAATTGAAAAATGGAAAGCAAAAATATATGCTTTCGAATTATTACAATTTACTTAAATATGACATAGAGCCTTTTATGACTTGCCCGCTTGGACATTGAGTAGAATCGAATGAAGACTGCACTATTGAGTTACTATAAAAGAAGTAAAACCAAAGAAATTTAGCAGCTCAATTTTGAACTTACACCTCCTAAAAAAGTCGATTAGTTTGTATTTGGCTTCTTTGACGATGAACTTGACTTATTTGGCTCCAATATTAAGTTTTTCCCTTCTTGATTCCATTATGATTGAGGCTCGTAACCCTGAATCGAACTTTAATACTCTAGCTTGGATGAGAGCTTGCACTATCTACTTAAACTCTAAACATTCTTCAATATGGTTACCTAGATCCTAGGCATGATATGAATAATTGGCATTTAAATCATACTAAATTGGGAAGGATGGAACCATAGGTTTCAATGGTTTGGGGCAAACCAACCATCTTTGAGCCAAATAACAAAATAATCCAGTGTATGTCATAGGGATAGGGTTCTATTGCCTTGGCATGCTTTTTTCTTTTTTATTCTGGCTATCTTAATGGATAGGTGGATTATCCAGCCAATGAAGGTGCATTATTTGACATCTTTTTACATTTGGCGTTACTTGCTTTACCCCTATAGTTCCCTTTCTATTCTTGTTTTTATTAGTACTTTCTCATTCACCTTCTTTCCTCTTCCCTTTCTTGTAGTTCCATTCAATGAAATCTCCCAACAATTCTAAATCTTTAAAAATAGTGAGCATGCTAGATGCCATAGGTTCTTGAAAAGGTGACCTTGGTGTGCTTATGAAAATTTGAATCATATCACCTTCTATTAATAGAGGGTCATATCTATTTGCTAGGTTTCTCCACCTTTGAACATAATTACTGAAGGACTCTATTTCTTTCTTCCTTATTGCTTGAATTCCTTTACTTATTGATGTTATGTCTAGATTTTGGTTAAACTATCTCATAAAAGCCCTAGCTAGTTCTCTCTACTTTTTGATATTGATTTTGTCCAATTGCATGTACCAGCTTAGTGCTGAGTTAATTAAAACTTTCAAGGAAGAGGCAAACTATAAGCTCCTCATCTTTCGCTAATAAAGCTATCTTATTACGAAAGTACATTAGATGTTTATAAGGGCACTTGGACATATCATATTTTTTAGGCTCAAGAATTTCAATTCTAGGTGGAATAATAGTGATCAAGCTTGAGTTTTGCAATTGATTGCTCAATTGATTCATTGGCCTTTCCTTGGTATGGCTATTGCCAGACTCATTTTCTTAGTTTACTTTAGCTAGCAATAGTAAGTAATTGAACTTATTTAGGGTATTGGTTATAGGAACCATTGAAGGGGTTTTAAGTTCTTTTTAGGGGTGGATGAGACTTTTACTCAAGTGACCTTGTACAAGTGCGGGATTTAGTGAGACAAGTAATTATTGGATCAAGAATTTCATTTTGAGGATTTTTAATATTTCTGTAAGTTACTTCCTTATTTCCTTTATTTGTTGTTTGACCTTTTCTTGGAATTGATTTTCTTTATGCTTAGATTTTGGTTGAGTTTCATAAAAATAGTTCAAACAAACATGTCTTTTAGGTGCCATTATGTTATCCAAAAATTTCCTCCTTTAGTGATTCTCTTTTTTCTTTAAAAGTATGCATTTACTTTCTTAAGAAATGGATAAGTGTGCTTAATATCTACAAAATATGCATGAATCAAAAAATGTGATTACATGATTTTTTTTTCTAAAAGTTTTTATAATGTAATGTCGTATTTTCATACATATGGTAACTTTACATAAAAGGTATGGATTTCCATACAAAATATGAATAATAATCAATTAACATATACCATACACAACTCATAGACCCATAAAAACAATATCTTCAGCGGAGTTACCAACTGTAACTGACCAGTCACCACTAATTATAATGCATGTATTTAGACACTGAAATGAATTTTGGATTCAGAGGTCTTTATATGGATGGAAAAGGTGTTAAACACCCCACATTGTCCTTAATTAGATAATATTGTGTTACGATATAATTCTAAATCTCTTGGATATGCCAATAATTAATAATACAATTCTAAATTAATACTAACTTGAGTTTTAAAGAATGACTATTTCTCAAGATTTAAAAAAAATATTTTTAGGAATCAATACTGATTTTGATTTGGTAATTTATGCACAAGACTCTAAATATGGAAAATGATCTTTTCTAGTAGATGTGCTCAATTTCCTATAATCAATACAAACTCTCCACCCATTTTGAACTTGAGTAGGCACTAAACTGTAATACATGTCTTTTCAGGAACAACCTAGACTGGGCTTACCCATTTATCATATGAGATTGGGTAGATTATACTTGCATCAATGAGCTTAAGAATGTCCTTCTTTACTACCTCCATTATGGGCAGATTCAAGTGGATTTGAGCTTTTCTAGATGGTTTGTCATCATCTTCTAGTAATATCTTATGTATACAGGTAGAAGGGCTTAATCTCTTAATGTCGGCAATTGTCCACTCAATAGCCTCTTTATGTTCTCTTAACACTTGAACCAATTTTTCTTCTTCATAGGGGCTAAGTTTGTTGGATATGATTACCAGAAAGGTATCGTTGTTGCCCAAAAATGCATACTTCAAATGGGATGACAGCTCTTTTAGTTCCAAAATTAGTGCCTGCATAATAGAAGGAAAAAGTTTAGAATGGGAAATAGGCAGCTCAACCTTTGGGGGTGCATACCTCATGGTCTTGCACTCTTTTAAAGCTCTAACCTCTTTTTTTAATTCAGCATCTATTGCCTTGTTCTTTTTAACCTTTTTCAAGCTATCAACAATATAATTCTCACACAATGCAACATTTAATTTACCAGTTTCATGTACCACAAGAATTTCTTTAACTAATAGATCAATAATATCTATGCCATATATACAAGACACTTCATTAGGAAACTTCATGGCATCATAAACATTAAATTCAATTACCTTGCCATCAAATTCCATAGTAAGTGTACCATTATGCAAGTTAATTTTAGTCTTAGCAGTACTAAGAAAAGGTCTCTCTAACAAGATATCAGTAGCATTGCTAGACCTATCCTCTTCCATAACTAGAACATAAAAATTAGCAAGAAATATTCATCCATTAACTTGAACTAACACATTTTCTAATACACCCTTAGGATAAACAACTGATCTATTAGCAAGTTGAATAACTACTTTTGTCTATTTCAAAAGGCTAACATTTAAAAAGGAATATATAGACATAGGCATAACATTTATTGAAGCATTAAGGTCACACATTACTCTTCTTATCCTTACATTACCAATTCTGCAAGAGATAGTGAACATACCTTGATCTT
>CANXYI010276299.1:0-14581 GCA_948208565.1 Hura crepitans | reverse complement strand
CCGTATTAAAGGATACTTGTTCTTAATGGTGACTTTATTTAACTACCTGTAATCCACACAAAGTCTTAAAGAACTATCCTTCTTCTTGACAAACAAAACTAGTGCTCCCTATGGTGAAACACTCGATCTAATAAACCTTTTGTTAAGAAGCTCTTGCAATTGTAACTTTTATTCCTTTAGCTCTGTTAGAGCCATCCAATATGGAGCTATGGAAATTAGAGTTGTGCCTGACATCACCTTAATACCAAACTCTATCTCCCATTTTGATGGTAAACTAGGTAACTCATCTGGGAAGACATCCTCAAACTCAGCCATAATAGGAATCTAACTTGCTTCTGATACTTCCTTTTTGATGTCAACCACATATGCAAGGTAGGCTTGACAACCCTTTCACATCATCTTTCAAGCCATAATTACTGATACTATATTAGCCATGCAATCTAATTTGTCACCCATCACTATCACTTTTGATTTGTCACTAGCTTTTAATGTGATCTTCTTCTTCTTGTAATCCACTATGGCATGATACTTGGATAACTAATCTATGCCTAAAATAAGATCAAACTCATTGAACAACAATTCAATGAGATCCATAAAGAAAAAATATCCTTGAGTTGATAAAGGATAATTTCTGAACACTTTGTTCACTATGATGTGATGTCTAATAGGATTGCTAGCCATCATATTAAAACTAAGGTCATCTAACACTAAACCCTAATCTATGACCCATGCTATGCAAATATAAGAATGTGTGGACCATGGGTTTACCTATGCTAAAGGACGTAAGTCAAAGATATGGAATGTACCTACTATAACATCTGAGGCATCTGCCTCCTCTCTAACCCGTATGGTATACTAGGTGGCTAGAGCTTTACTCTCTAACTAGTCCTTTTAACTAGCCTTAGCTTTACTCCCAACATCCCCCTTGTCTTATTTTTGTGAAGGATTATATGGTCTCATTGGGCAATCTCTCTAAAAATGCTCTTCGGAGTTACAACCCCAACAAGCTCTTATCCTATTCTTCCAACAAATACTATAGTGTTTCTTGAGACAAGTCTGACAAACTGGAGTCAAAACACTACTAGCAGTAGATCTAAGAGCACCTGATATCTATGTCTATGCTTTAAAACCCTGACCTAATCTTGGAGATTGATCTAACTTCCTATCCTGCTGATGCTTGCACTGACCCCTTTCTTTTTCTTATCAACTGTATAACTAGAACTACCATGTCCTTAGCCAAAGGACCTTTTCTTAAAGCTATCTCTCTTTTATATCAACTGATTCACCATCTTAGTGGTATGACAAGCTACTATCAATGCTAAAAAATCCCTAATCTACATCTAAGCAACCTGTTGTATAACATCTAGATTTAACCCTTTCTCAAACTTCTTGCAGCGGTCTTCTTCTATAGCTACCACTGCTTTAGTAGATCTGCTCAAGCAAGCATACTCCTTCTCATACTCAGATATGGACCTATGCCTCTGCCTTAAATCTATAAACTCCTATACTTCTAGTCCAGATAATACGCGATTATATACTTTTTCTTAAATTCTTTAAGAAATAACTCCCAAGTAAGATCATCAGTTGCCTTATGCTCTATAGTTGCCTCTTTCCACTTCAAAGCTTCCTTTGACAACATAAAAGTAATGCATGCAATATACTCCTCTTGAGGACACCTTAGGTACTGCATAATCTTGAGTATCTAATCTAGCTAATACTTGGCTCTACTCGACTCATCCAGCTCTTCACCATTAAAGTACTTAAACCTATTCTTCAGTAACTGTTCCATGTATGTCTTTTAGAAATCCTGCTGCACTTGAGGTATTGTAAGTGGAGCTGTATGTATCATGGCAACTGTAATAGTAGCAACCATGGTATCTACAGCAGTCACTGTCACCTATCTAACTAACTACAACATAATCTCTAGTTAAGCTAGCTGACCTTGCTATCTAAGTGCAACATATTCCATGTCACTGGAGGTCACATGCTCTGGTTGTGACCCTCCTTATGCAATTGTCGTAGGCGCATAGCTCTTTACTTCTTCCTCTTCACTTCGAGTCATACTACGACTCATCTCCATATACTATAGGTAAGAGAAATAGATTATAACCTCACATGTAAAGTGTTATGGTGTAAATATACTACAGTGCTCTTATGTAACCCATAGGTTTAGAGGAAAGCATAAACCGGAGCTCTGATACCACTAAGTGTAGTACCTTTACCCGGTCTATACACCGGGCCTAAGTAGGGAGCACCATAGCAAACTGATATCCGATTCTACTTCTCATAAAAAAATGTTTAATTTAAAACTTTTTGCTAAATAAATAATGCCCTAACTTATAGAGTTATAAAAACATTGATAATCATTTGGCACACTTTACGATGCAACTAATGGGATTATCGTGTCAAAAATCTGATAGCATAGTAGCCGTACTAGGACACTTTCCCAAATAGTAAACCTATTAAAAACACTTCTATAAAAGCATACAACACATCTTAACATCATATGGGTCCTCCTGACCCTTCAAACTTCATCAAAAAATATAAAGCCTTAAGCTCAACTCAATCAGCATTCTCACATGCAACATCATAAGTTATCGCAGAATCCATGCAAGAAAATAAAGCCTTTACAATATTACAATTTTAGTTAGAAAAAAAACCTAGAGTTTATAGATTAGGCCTAATCCCTTTGGAATCATAAGAGCAACACTAATATTATTTACATCCATATCATTTTACGAAAAGAAACCAAAAGTACCTAATAATGGCAATCTTTGTGTTCTTCTATGGGGCAGAAGTTTTGACTCTAATCTATAGTTCTATTACCTATACATTGCAAACGAGCAATATGCTAAGCTTTTGCTTAGTGGTGTAATCACTTTAACTAGGTATAGCAATTTAAGTATACAATTATGCAATATATGTCAAGTGAGTCATTTCAAACCATACATATGCACACATTATGATAATAACATAACTATGCATTTGAGCACATACTTGCCTTTAATTGCCCATAATCTATATTATATCCATAATCATAGTAGAATTATTCTTAACATATTTAAAATCAACCGTTACGTATGATGTGACATGCCCTACTGGATTCCCGAAGAAACCTAATAAGTGGTGCACTTCCCGCCAGGTCACCCACCTTGAAATTTCCCCTACTTTCACTTATATTACACTAGACAACTCTATCTGATTTTGAATTCATTTAGGTTGGTTCTTATAATCCAGTTAAGTTTATATTATCATGTTTTAGCCATTACAGAAGGAATGTAACATAATCTAGTAACATCCAAAAATCTAACAGCACAACGACTGCCCTAGTCACTATCCTAAAATTCATATCCACCTGTAAAGCACTATAATATTATATATCACATCTCCTAGACCCTTTTGGTCCCCTAGTTATCATCCTATCAACATCATCTAACACACAATAGTTATAGGCCTTAGGCCACAATAAAAAAAACATACAGAGCCTCAGGCTCACGAGCATCCATACAGATCACGTATTTATTAAAAAAAATATCACAAAATTAATTATAGAACAACCCATTTTATACAAATACTACCCTATGTCCCTTATATACATCAAAACCCATATTTCCCACCTAAGTACATAGAGTGTAAAATCTACTCATTATACATGATCAACCTTCTATATATGACCTTTAAACTTTGCTACACACTTTATGAGGCGATGTCCTTGTTCTAGGTAACTGCACTTCAAAATGGGTACACTGAGTAAAAAATACTCAGTGGTGAATTCAATCATTAAAAACATGTCCAATAGTTAATTCATGCATTATACTTCTATCCTTGTCTCATACTGATATCCTGGTTCAATTAAAGAAATTAGCATGCAAAATTAATGTTTTACCCTTAGGGCGTTCCTATCAATAATCATTCATTTAATTAATACTAACCATGTAATTTATGTATTTAATCATTAATAATTATTTCATGCACAAACTATGCCATTTTTAGCCTTTATTCACTATTAGTGAAAATTTACTAAAATGCCCCTATGTCATGTTTCACTATCATGTGAGTTTTATTAATCTTGTTTAATTATTTTAACTGGCCCAACTCAGGAAACATCCCTGATAGACACTAGATCTAGAGGGAAAATAAACTAGTTCAGTGGTCCCCATTCTGGACCTACGCCACTGCATTGACAGATGTGCTATAATGGAGATTAGCCCATAACCTTCCTAGACACAAATAAGCAACATCAATCTATATGACATAATATAGATAAGTTTGTAAGCCTCCCCAGCCACAAATAATCACCATCAAGAATGTGACATAATGGAGATCAGCTCGTAAGCCGCCCCAACCATAAATAATCACCATCAACTGTGTGACATAATAGAGATCAGCTTGTAAGCCTCCCTAGCCATAAATAATCACCATCAACTATGTGACATAATAGAGATCAGCTCGTAGGCCTGCCCAGCCACAATGAACATCATTGCTTGAACCTCAAACAACTAGCAGCTACTAAATCCCAAAATTGATCGGTCAACCATCTAGTAGTGTCTAACTAGTGGGCCATTTATCCTTAATTAAGGTTCATTTCCTTATTGATTAACTTTTCATAATATTGTAATCTTAAAAATAGATAGTTATAATTTTTTACAGCTTAGTTAAAATTTAGCCCAGTCTGGTATGGCTATAAATAAGCGATATTAGGTGAATTTATCATGAAATAAAATCAAGGTACAATTGCTAGTAATTAACATATATTATGCTAGCTTTAATTTCCATAAATATATTATGATTTTGGGCTATTTACTATCCAAGGAACTATTACTTTAGGCAATGGTTATTTTGGATAGTTATAGGTCATTGTGGTTAAGCTTTAACTGGGCTTTTTAGGTTCGTTTCACTTTATTTTTCAGTTCTATTTTCACCAGTTATTTCATGCAGTCATAGGCCAAAAGCCAATTATAATCTAGTCCTTAAACAAGGCCAAAATATTGGCATTCATGCCATTACCAAAAGTCACATCATTCTAACCATTATAGGCACTAAATCTAGATACATAAATCATTCTTAATTCATAGCCCTTAAAGCAATTTCAAGTCAATTTACATACTGCATTTCAAGTCAATCTTTAAGGTCATTATTCATGCCATTCTTTGCCTATGTTACATGCCATTTAATGGTGTACATTAATTAAGTTCACGACAAGATAACTGAAGCCATTTTAGCTTACATAAGTACATCATGGTAGGTATGTTTAATACATGTACATTACATCACTTTCATATCATGCATTTCCATAGTGTTCATTGCATAATTATTCATAAATCAATAACTTAATCACACTTACATATGTGGCTTTACCATTTCATGCCATTTAGAATACATATTACTAAGTTCATGTCACTTTGATGTCCTGCATTACATGTATATTACCTTGTATCATCCATAGGCACCAAACTTGCCTATATATCATACTTGCCAAGCTCTCCCATACCATTATACCTTTTGGGCACTAAGGGGACTTATTGCCAGTACATATATTTAGACTTTACTCACCACATATACACCTTACACATCTATAAACTAGCATTTATCCATACATATATACTTTATATTATGCATGCCATACTAATGTACAAGCCATACATGCCACGACTACATGCACAATTTATACCATTTATGCATCTTCCTAGCAATTTTTAAGAGATACCCTAACATATCCAAACACAAGCTATTATTTTGTACCTTACACATCACAAGCACACTTTAACAACATACACATCTCTCTACCACAAACAAAATTAGCATATACCTTAATTCTTTTCACATATCCACCATGGAATTTACATACCATCATGCCTAAAGCTTTAACCATTCAAAGAGAGCACTTATCCACACTTATTTATAAATCAAAATAATCATTACTCAAGGAGAAGTTGCTATAATTTACAGGGCATGAAGTGAATGGTTGAATTCACTTACCTCTCTCACTTTGAAAATGCCATTTCCACTATGCTAAGGCTGCCCACCTTTATTTCTAGCCCCACGGTGACTTTCTCCTTTGCTCTTCAAGCCCTTCCTTGGCCCAATTCACCTCAAACACAATTTATATACATCTTCATATATGTTAGTCACCCTAAGGAACCATTTCTAGCCATGAAAACTAAAGAAAAACCAAAGGAAAAGCAAAAAAACTCATCTTTGGTACCCCTGCTGGACTTCTTCTGTCCAGAACACTTTGGTGAATTTTAATTGACAGCTGAGAGCTCATTTTTGCCATGATTCTTTTTTTTTGAAAGGTTGCTAACATCCTAACTTGAATTTAGGAACCTAGAAATTATAGGTTTGGCTGAAGGAAAAAGATGAAAGCCTTTCTCCATCCAGCTATGGCGTCACTTCTTAGACAGAAATGGAGAGAAAATTTTGGCTTTTTTTTGGTGGAAAAATCCACTTGACCACTCACCTTACCACACGTCAAGGCCTTAGGCCAATTAGCAAGTGCATAGGTGCGGTCCATAGCCACTTGATCTATCTCGAAATAGGTTAATTTTTTAGAAAACTTCAAAATTTCACCAAATTTCACTCAGACCTCAGAAAATTATGCCTTTCATTTTAAAATTCATATTTTAATCCCTTTACTTGCTCATAAATTTTTGTTGCCAAATTCGATTGATAAGGCAATTTTCAAACTACCTTGATTTCCATGCCAACCTCAAAAATTATGAAAATTTGCAAACGACCTCCGATTTCAAAAATTCTTTCACCATTGGACTCAGTGTAATTTTTGAGCTCTAGGGTTCACTTTTTTCAGGTCCATCTGGGCACATCTTAGGTCAATCCTTGCTTGAAAAATTTTTATTACACTGAGGGGTAGCTTATAATTAGAAATGAATTGTTGGTTCTGCTGAATTTTTAAAATTTGTTATTTTCATCAAATTAAAGCCCCTCAAAGTTTCATAACTAGTGTCATTACCTCGATTTATGTGCACATGATCCGGCACCCCAAGCATACCTCCTGAACCTAGTGGCACTGTTCACAAAACCTTAGAACATAGGTGTTACATATGAAATACTTATATATTAGTCATAAACATACACATGCTCCCTTTTACATGGTAACGAGCATAACAATATGCATTTTGATCCATTGTAATATCTACGCATCATTACTGCATATTTGGGTTCCAAGACCCTCTATGCACCAACTCATCAATAATATAAGTATAAAACTCCACATTATACCACATATATCATATTAATGGTTTAACCTAACATTATGCAAAAAACATCAATGTCACGTATAATGCATCATTTAATATGCACCTAACATTATTTTACACTTAATTATGCTAGAACCACAATTATCCTTATTATAATAATTATATGTTTAATTTATGCCCATACTAAAGAGATAATTATTTAAGACTAGATAGTGAATAACAATGCACCTAAAGGTGCTAACACCCGAGAGGTGTAACCCAATGAGGTGTAAACTAGTGCACCTGAAGGCACTAGTATTTGTAGATACAAACATATTACCCTATAGGCCTTGCACAATGTAGTGTAAAAATAGTGGCTTAAAAGCCTAGTGCCTATCGACACAAAAATACAAGTGACTTATAGGCCTATCACTTAAAGATAAACATTGCAATTGCTAATCTTAGTTGACTAGTCAACCTATTCAAATTAGGTTGTCTAAACGTATAGGCATCATTAAACTAATTAATTATCTCATTTTAACCATTTTAAAACATAGAACATAGTTTATGTCACCTCATGCATAAAACACATCACAATGGTCATTTTGCATCTCGATGAGGCCTAAACACTTATGGTAAACAACATGTGTTAACTAAAAATTTGGCATCATAATCACGCATTTTACCATTACTTTTCATCATTAACATGCAATATAATGTATAATGCTTCATGATTGTGCACCAATATAACATTCTGAATCACATGTCATTTTGTGCACATTTTCAGTATTTAGCAATATATATGCATTATATGCCTATATACACATTAATAAACCATACGACATTCAAGTTGGCATTCAGACATAACTACACATACACATGCCTTCTAGTCCTCACATGCACACATACAGAATGACATTTAAACACAAAACATCACATTCAAGTCATTACTGTACACAAGTCATGCACACACACATATGGCTCACATGTATGAAATTCGGCCTCTATATGCCCAAGGCCATTAAAACACATATACTTTCTCATTTATAATTTTAAACCATATTTAGATGCTTAAAAACACATCCATATACTTTAACTAGAATTTATGATTATATAATGGCGATATATGCCTAAAATTCACATAAAGCCATTCATTACTTAATTCATCCACAAATGTGCATCACACATGCATAACATGTTCTAGCTATCACATTACATATATGCAGCATCAACCAATCATATTTTTATCAATTATATCATTTATTAGGCATTAATACAACTAATAGCATTTATTACTATTATGTAACTCTATGGCATATTGAAATTCATGCAATTTTAACTCAAGTTAATGTGATTACACATACCAATACAAGTTGTACAGGGATGCCTAATGCTGGCCTAGCCCTTCTCCTTACCTCAAGAAGCTCTGCTCGATATTTTTCTTATGAATTCAAAAGGGTACAAAAATAAAAAATTAATATAAAATAATATAAAAGTCAAAAAAATATTCCTAGCCTAGATATAAGCTCTACGATACCTTAGGAACCTGTGAAAAAATAAAATTAGCGAAAAAGAAATACTCGAGTGTTGAGAGGTCACTATTCACCATGGAAGACTTCTTGATTTTTCTCCTAAAATACTTCGACATTCCCGATGATATTGGTGTCCTTGGATTCATCTAGAGACACTTTTTGATTTAAGCATAATTTTTTGGGATAGGCTTATATGTGGAAGAAGAAAAAAATAAGGGAGAGGGAGAGGAAGGTGTTCAACAATTTAGAGGAGGAAGGAAATGGAGAATGGTGGAGGGAAGGGAAAATGAGGGAAATCAAATTTCCTTCACTATTTATAGCTTTCAAAAATTAAAATTTTCCTTTATCCCGTAAAATTTTTATACTTCGTAGGACAGTTAGAATTTCCTCATTCATATCCCCAAAATTAGATAAATTAGGGTACTAAATCCTGCCAAAATATTGAGCCCGAAAAATTAACATAACTTGAAAAATTACTATATTTTCTTTCTCAAAAATTTAGTAAAAATACTTCCTAATCTCAAAAAATTTTAATTCTAAAGCTAATGGACTATTCAGAATATTTGAGTATCAGGTCATAGCATTTTTAGATTATTTTGAGCAACTTTTAATTTATTTTATGGTTCAGCTTTACCTGTGGTACTATTCACTTTACATTACCGTAAAATCTTATATAGCATTTTTAACCATCCAAATGACTTTGGATTGGCTTTAAACTTTGCCCAAAATTCTCTCATAATTAATACTACCTATTTATACATTTAGTGTGACTTTGGTTTTAGGAAGCAATATTCACCCTAGGAAGTACTATTCATGAGAGTCGAGATTTTTAGGTCATTATAGATCCGCTCGTATGGACCTCCTAATAGCTGAGTGTATAGGGTTCAACCTCAGAACCTCGGTAGTTGCACCTAGCATCTCCATCATACAAATAGTAGGCCTAAAAGGACCACTATTCCTAGCAACTACTAATTCCTTAGTTGACCGTTCAACCAATCTAGTGGGTGTTTAACTAATAAGCCAAATTGTTTCTAGTTATTCAATGATACCATTATTAGTCCTTTTTAATCCCTATCTTAATACTGGTATTTTGTATACCCAACATGGGTGCATTTACGCACCTTTCTCAATTACTGGTCATTTTCCACAATTCACTATTCATATGGTCATTTCTTCATTCCATAGTTTCCATGCCATTTCATATAGTAATCCTAATGTCATCTCACATTCCACTCATCATGCATCATTATTAACTCCATTTTATTTATGGTTAATTGTGCCATCATTCTTAGATTTCAATTAGCTCATTTCATATACATTTCTATGTAACACAAGTAAGTCCCATTTTTAGGTCAATAATTATCAAGTCATTATTTATCCATTCCTTTCTTCTAATTCATTTTTCCACCAAGATTTTCATCTCATTCCTAAGCTGATATCATACTTATCATGTCATATATATACATATACACTATGCCAAATCTACACACATCATATAACCATTACAAGTCCATCTACCTACACCTATTTTTTTCTTTTAATCATGCATGCAACATTATTTTCATGAGACTAACATGATGATGTACTTAAGTTACATCAATTCCATGCACATACCTAACTTTCATACACATTTACACATATATACATATGCATAAATTCATGGCATGAAAAGATTACACCAAATCCACATACCTAAGGTGTGAGAATACCCTTTTTCCACGACTTGTGGCCTTGGTTAAGCTCCTCCTTCACTCTCTCTTTCTTGTCCTAAACATAACCAAATTTACACTTAGAAAATTCCCAAAAATTCTACAAACCTCTAAATTAAAATCTACAAACATAGTTTTTCTTAGAATTATGTAAGTTACCTAAAACAAAAATAAAAATTAAGAAATTAACACTTACACTTAAAATTATCACTATTCACCCTTTTGTAATTTCTCACTTTCCAAGCCAAATCTCTTAATTCTACCACTTCGAATGAGTTTTGGAGGTTATGAAGGGTTTATGTGATATAAATTTCATAAGGTTTGGGTGTGTTAAGAAGGAGAGAGAAATCAAAAATCGTAGGAGGGGGAAGGTGAGAATGGCGTCGACTTTTCTTGGTGGGAGATGGTTGCTTTGCACATGTGACGCTCCTACATATATAAGGCTTTTTTATTAGTATGATGGATGGCCTAGATAGATCGAACAGGCCATATTCACTCGATTTTCATTTAAACTTTAGAAATTCATATTAATTTTTAGACCTCCAAAAATAGTCACTTAAGTTCAAAAATCCTCAATTAGGCCAATTAAGAGGCTCGTAAAATTTTTAGCTCAAACTCCAAAGACAATTATGATTACTATTCACTCATAAAAAATTTCAAAAAATATCAGACGGTCTTAGAAAATTAAAATTCCTTTACCAACATATAGACTGGAAATTTTAGGCTACAAGGTAAGGTATTTTTATGTCCGTCCGAGCATATCTCGAAGCCATCCCGGCACAAAATCATTTTATGTTGCTATTCATTAGTTCTTGCCCTAAAATAATTTATTGGTTTTACTAAATTTTTAAATTCCTTCAATTGGTACATTTTTTGGCCTGTCAAATTTTTTTGACTAGTACACCCCTTTTTTGGCCATACAAGGGTACCTTGAGTCTCGAGAAGCACTATTTATACCTTAGAGGTACTATTCATAAAACTTTGACTTACGGGCATTACAACTTTGCTAAGAGATTTATCCAACTTAGAGACATCATACCCTCATGGTAAGGAATTCTTGATATAAGAGAATGAGTAGGAGTTATGCCCAAATCTAAACCATCCATGTAACTTGAAAGCTGTAGCTTAATAGCAATCTCATCATTGAGATACAAAGCATGGTCTCTTATGCCAATTGGTGCAAGCTAACCAATCATTATATTTTTGGTGACATCTTTAAAGTAATCTATTTTAGTATACACAGTTGTATCAAGGAGAATCTTTAAATAAACATCTCATCTATAGACCACCAATGCCTTCGTATACCTTTACTAGTATCTTCTAGGCTTCAACTTCATCCACATATTTGAGTTGAACACTATCGTAGTGCCTTTTGTACAACATTCCTTGAAAGGAAATGAACTGAGTGGATAGTTTTCATAGTACTTTCTTATCCTTTTTAGTTGCATGGTCTAGTACTCCCTCATATCTAAGTATGTTTGAATGTTATGATACCAAGGTAGTTCACGGTTCATCTCCACTTTTACTATTCTAACTATGCTAGTGTATGTAAGATATCTTAGTTTAGTGAAATACATTGGCTTGAGCATATCCTTCTTGGTGAGATCAGCTATTAGTAATAAAGTTGCCATGGCATCGACTACCTAATTTTGTTCTCTTAGATGTGGTGAAAGGTAGATCTATCAAATGCTTGTAACAAATTTACGACTATTCTGGTGTACGTACTGAGATTCTTATCTTTGACCTCACAATTACCCTTTGTTTGCTATATTACCAACATAGAATCTATAAAAACATTGACTATTTTTGCCCTCGATAGGAGTAAAGTTCTGATGCCATGGATTCATGCTTCATGTTTAGCAATTTGTTGGTTGCTGAAAAGTCCAACTTTTTTGTGAGGAAACATGTGTTCTTTTTCTAGGCTGATAACTAATGCACCAATACTTGCACCTTTTTAGTTAATTGCTCTATCAAAATACATTTTCCACCTATCTTGGGATATTACCCCTAAGTATTCATTCAAAAATTTGAACTCCACCACCTTACTCTCAATTAGCTATTATGCTAAGAAGTATGACACCCTTTACCCGATTAGGTTGTTAGCCAACCGTCGAGCCCAACTAAAGAATGCACATAAATCGAGGTATATGATCTTTATCATATATTTGCTTGCTATAAACATTCTTATTAAAAATATCACTTGTGAAAATACAGGTTGCGAAAAAAAACTTTTCAAATCGTGTTACATATTCAAAAGTTGGGAATCCTTGTGCCAAAATTTTGGTAGCATAGTAGTTATATTGGGCACTATCCCAAACTTTTAAAAGAAACCTATATAAGAAAAATACACTTCTAAAACATCCATACACTTTCATAATATCCATGTGATCCTTTTATAACTCTATTAGTACTCAAACATAAAAATAAGATATCTCAACCTCATGAAGAGATATCATACCGTAATACACAATTTAAAATAGTTTATAAGGGTTAAGAAACTTGAAAATCCAAAAGAATAACTTAAATACAGCTTCAGCCCATTTCCCTTACATATACAAGATTGAGTGCCTAACCTATACATCACATAACTATATTATATTACATATCATTACCAAAAGAAAAGCCTTCTCTTGATAACTTGGATGTCCTAAGGCTCCAATCGCAAAATGTCTTCGTACCTACACATCACAAATAAATGATGTGCTAAGTGAATGCTTAGTTGTGTAATCAAAACAACTTATGCTAAAGTCATTATTAACATGCCGTTTATATGTAGTTAATGTTTGTACATAAAAAATAGTCCATATCTTCTATGAAGAACCATGCAAATTATGATATGCCATATTATGATCATAAAACATTACATATGTGCATCCATACCACCCTTATGGTGTATGTACAACCAAAAAACAAGCCTTTATCACAAACAAACTAGCATTATTTCACATATTGCCTAAAATTGACATTTTTACTATATAGCACATATTATAGATCAAATTCTGCATTTGCCTTAATCTTTTAAGCCCAATTTCGATAACCATAAAGCCTATGGATAATAGGATCAATAATTTGCAGTGGCCTATATTTTGAACATAACGATTACTACTCCTGCATAGAAAAGTGTGCAGTACCCATCTAGGCTTACACGACTTTGTAACACCTATAATTTAAGGCTCCATGAATAGTGTCATAAGGTTCGAGAAGTGTGCCAGGGTTTTCGGGTCACTTGCACGTGGATCGAGGTAATGGCACTAGTCATGAAACTTTAAGGGGCTTCAAGCTGATGAAAAAGTGGAAATTCAAAAATTTACCAGAACTAATAAATCATTATAAGTAGTAAGGAATGCATCTATACAATAAAATTTTTTTGAGTTGGGACAGATCCGGGATATGCTTAGACGGACCTAAAAATATCGGACCCTGAGGCTTAAAAATTCCATTGAGTCTATTGGTGAAAGAATTTTTGAAATTAGAGACCATTTGCAAATTCTCAAAATTTTTTAGGTTGGCACACAAATCAAGGCAATCTAAAAAATATCTTATCGATGGAATCTGATCATGAAAATTTATGCGTAGATAGAGGAGATTAAAATAGGAATTTTAAAATAAATGGCATAATTTTTTAAGTCTGAGTGAATTACTATGAATTTTTGAAGTTTGCCAAAAAATTGAGATTGTTCAGGATTATCGAGACCACCTTTGACATGTCAAGGTGGGCCCACTTCATGCCAAATGGCAAATCTGCCTTGACAAGTGGATTTCCACTTAGACGAAAAAAAATTGCCTTCCTCCCTTTTCTTCTTCTGTTGCCGACACCAGGCAGAGAGAAAAACCACCATAACTTCCTCCTCTGACAACCAAATTGAGTGATTCTAGTTGCTAAAATTTCTCCTGTGTTAGGCACCACGAGGAACAAGAATCAAGCAGAAAGGAGTTTTCATTTGGGAGATAAAAATCATAAAAGCTGACTAGTTCAAAGCAATCTAAAATAGTGACCTTAAGGTGAGTTTTGGGTGATTCTTCTCTTTCCCTTAGGATTTTTGGCTACCATTTGATGCTAAGACAAGGTTAAGACTTGTGTGATTAAGTTTGTGAGGTGTTGGTGACCATTGGAAGGCAACTTGAAGCCCACGAAGGGAGAAGA
>CANXYI010276128.1:0-12898 GCA_948208565.1 Hura crepitans | reverse complement strand
CATAGATACAAATCTTCCAAGCTTAAATTCTTCTCCTCCTCTTTTCAATGCAATTCTTCAATCATCTACAACTTCTATTCCCTTGTCCTTATTCCTTCCATAACCACTAAGACCTTATAAAAATTCATAAAATTCAATTGCCAAACTATAGTTCAAATTGATTATTTACACATTCTAAACACACCTAAATTAACCTATAAAAATTAATATAACTCAAAAATGTAAAGAATCAACTTACTTAGCACTATTCACTTCTATTATTCACATTTTGATTTCTTGAGAATTTGTCTCCTATAGGTAGAATTTCTTACGGAAAAAGAGTTTGGTGTTGTTAATTTATAGTTTAGAATTAGTTTAAAGTCATTTATGTGAGAAAGAAGAAAGAAATTGAGAGGGGGAAGAGCTTAGAGCCATCAGCTACTATAGAGGAAGAGAGCGGTTTTTAGTTGTTTTAAAATGTTTTATTGTAGTAGAAGAAGAAAAACTAATATATATTTATATTTTCAAATGAATGGATTTGATTTTGTTGATTAAAGATTATAATGGTTAGGATAAATTCTTGATTAAAAATCTAAATTAAACAATTATATAAATAATTCTAGAAATTAGATATTTTATGTCATTTAATGAGAAATGAAGAGTTTAATCAATAGGGGTACTATTCAATCTTAGGATCAAAAATATTTCCTACATTTTATTCATTTTCTTAATTATTTGATTTATATATTTTTTTCTTTATTACAATTATAATTTCCATGCATATGGTATGTCAACAAAGATTATATTATTGGCAAAATTTGATTTTTAGGTCATTTGAATCAACATTGTCGAATTTAGGGTTCAGCCCTAAATGGTTCACTATTCACTTTAGACTGATTCTTAAACTAAATTTTTTATCTTTAACTATCAAAATGACCTCATTTTCATTTGAAATTTTAACCATCATCATTATATGAATAATACTTCCATTCAGTTGTGTTAGTGTCGCTTGGGTTCTTAAAAAGCACTATTCACAACCTAATGAGCACTATTCATGAGCCTGAAAATTTGCGACATCACACTATAGGATTTTTAGAATAGGCTTAAAGTGGGAACCTCTATGCCACTCTAAAACTCTCCTTTCAAAATACCAACATCTTATGGATAGACTCTGTAGAAGGTATCTCTGCTTAGTACGTCGTAAAAAAGATCTCATTGCAGCACTCAATTCATTTACCATTAAACCCCATAAACACTTGCGTACTCGCAATCATAGGAAAAGTTTTAATAGTGGAATAAAAAAAGTAAAAATATATAGACTTAGAAATTTATATGTTGTTCAAATCATTGATATAGCTCCTATAAGAATGAACCTCATGCTTCTAGCCAATCAAAGAAAAGATCCACCTCAAAAGCCTAACGAACTCAATCTTTAGAATGATAATAAAAGTAAGGAGAGGAATAATACCTCTCTCATAAGCCTAAACCTTTGAAAGAAAAGAAAAGAATAAGAAAAGGATGAATTAAACAAATTCAAGAGCAAAGAAAGTTGAAAGGATAAAAAGTCATACCTTCATAACCATAATGAACCCTTAGTACATCTTAACAATGCCTCTACATCTCTTATTAAGGCCTATGTATAGCATGCCTAAGGTTAGAGTCCTTAATCTTAAGTAGAGATGGCATCTAAGTCCATTAAAGCTAATAAGAATAGACTCTCGATGGTACTCTTAGTATGGGAAAATAGAGCACACTTGAGAAGTACTAAGACGAGCCTCTTAGGATCTGATTGATTTGGACATTTAAGAGTGGACCAGTAAAAGCAATGCTATTCCAATGATAGATAATAGAAGAGTAATAAATACCACTGCTACCTTTCACCTTTGGGTGTAGTATAAGCTAAAATAATTTAATTCCACTATATGTTGAGATAAAACAAATAATCATAAAAAATAATCCTCTAATTGCTACACGGAATGCCGATAATTATAACAAAGTCAATAAAATTGATGGTGTCCTCCCTATATGGCAAATAGAAAGTATGGGTAGTGTCAAACCATCTCTCAATAAGTACCTTATATATGCACAGATTCCCCTTCCAAGCCAACTGGGGTAAAATGAAGAATAGAGTAGAGAAAATTAGGTTATGAAATCAATCCTTCACTAACTGAGGAAGGATAAAAAAAATGATGTCACACTAGAAAGGCTTCTAATTTGCTTATTATTGGTATCACTCTAAATAGGAAAAAAAAGAAAAAATAGGGAGGACTACAACAAGATTTAAACATCCATCGTGCAACAAGTGCAAGATAACCACATAATAATGACATAACCATTGCATGATGATTTTGCAATGAAACTATAGCCCAATGCTTTTAAACATCCACATGGATGTTTTGACCTAGGTAAAGTGAATAAAGTGAATGTTGTTCATATTCTTTGGTCTAAATTCAAAAATTTGAGGTGTAAATAGGTCTAACAAGTTCAAGTTTTTAATTATGTGTTAAATTCCAATAATTCTAGCCTAAATCCAATGTCATTGTTAAATTTAAATTCCAAAAGGAAGAGAAATTGGAAATCCACACTTACATGTTTTATAGTCAATGAAGATGCATATAAGGGCCAATCCCAAAGAATATCTACACCATCCTCAAACATATGCAATCTCCTAGAAGGCATTGTTTGAGCTAATAGGTCTCAAAAAATGAAGTTGTGTTGATTTAGTGTTTGCACCATTACAAAGAAAAGAAAAAAGAAAGAGATGAGGGTTAAGTTAAAAGGTGAGAGTGAAATCCTATCCTCTATATATATACCCTAAAACTCAAAAAAAAAAAAGCAAGAATGGACATCCAACCTAAAATAGTGTCAACAATAATATTATTAGAAAATATTTCAAAAACTAATCCCTATTAAAAGAAATCAACTCAGGAGAAAAAATACCAAAACACATTTCAAGTAAAAGAAGAAGTGTAAAAGAATCTAAAGGTGATTTAGAAAAATTTAGACATCTAAAACCTCAAATTATTGTAACTTCAGAACACATGCTCTAATCCTTGATCCCTAGTCACAAGAAAAAGATGCTCAAATCTAGAGTAAGATATACAATCTAGTCTAGATGCATGACCATGATCTCCCAATCTGATACTACACAATCTAATCTAGTTAGGATACATAATCTAACTTAATATCATATAGCAATTGGTTGAGCAGAGATTTAATTTCATTAGTCAATCAATTACACATACAAATATAATGTATTCTATTTTTATCAATTTTTCTTATTCCACATAGGATATCAATTTCCAAAGGCACCCAACTGAAGGATATTCTATTAAAAGATATGTAGGCATATAACCTATATCAAATGTTGAAGGCTTCTAATAGGAGTCTATTTTATGTCAAAATTGAAAAGATATGCAAGCTCACAACCTATATCAAGTGCCAAAAGCAACTAGCACACAACCCATGTCAAATATTAAACATCATTTTTTTGAAATACATGTTGGTGCATGGCTTATGTCAAATGCCTATAACATGCAACTTTAAGTTATTTTTATGCAAGACTTGAAGGTGTGCAGCCCAGGTCAGATACAAAATGAGCATTTTGAGAATGGCATGATAGGTGCATAACTCATGTTAGATATCAAGACTTAGTTAATGGTATAAAGATGCATAGTCTAAATATTAAAGAGCAAGTAAGCACAAGTATTTCTTATCCTATTACATAAAAAACCTTTAATAAAATCTACATCACATGCCACATTTTGCAAATTTCATTAGACGAAGGGCAACTATAAGCACTAGCTCCTAAGTCCCTAATTTTTATTGGTGCCTAATAATGATAACCAGAGGTATAGATTAGGTAGGCAAAAGCCTTTACAAAGAAAAACACTAGAAGAATAAAAATAGTCCCAAAGGTAAAATGGTCATTTTTCCATTCAGGGTGAAATATAGTCAGAATAGTTAAAGGACATATAAAAGATGTAGAAATAGCCTTTAAAAAGTCACACAAGAAAGAAACAAGAGATAAGAATGAGTAGGTCCTACCTATAAATCATAAAAGCCACCAAAAAATCCCACCTAGTAAGGAAACCACTGTGTAATGGTTTGATCATCCACGTGGCAATTTTAGGCACCTATGCAACAGTTCTCTCTAAGGCTAATAAAGATGTTAAAATTGTGTTTCAATTGAATACCAAGTCTCTAAAACCTTATATCTAACTGGAATTACACTTAATTGGTTTTAATTGGCTTGTACATCAAAAGTAGAGTAAAAAATGGACTAAAACAATCTGTATTAACACTTATAAATAACCTTCACCCCTTACACCATGGGACAACAACAATCATTCAAGAGATTGCTCATTCTTATGAGAAAGAGTGCTTTCTTGAGATTCTTGAAAGCTTTAAATGAGTTCTTAGGCAGTAATAATATTTTAATCTATTTAAAATAATGTGGAAGTTTTGAAACCTTTTAAAGCAAGTTTATTCTATCTATGAGAGAGATTTTCCATAAAATTCGATATTTTTCCATTGCAAATTCATTTGTGTGCTTGAAACTTCATAATTAGCAAGTCTTATAAGCCATATCTTGCTTTATTCTTCATATAAATTGTGTTTTAATCATTCTTATAGGTTTAGTTACATTAAATTCATGTTTTCTTATAAAATATGGTTAAATATTCAGTTTATTCATAATTAATTCGTTCTCAATCTTTCCTCAAATAATTTTGTATAATAAAAGTTGCTAAAATCATTTTATCATGTTTTCAAGCTATTAACATGATTTCCAACTCATATATAAATAATGATTCAATAACATGCTTATTAGGATGCATATAAAAGTAGTTACATTGATGAATATTCCATGTCATTATTTATTGCGAATTTATTATTTAACTTTATTCATTTATATCATTTAAATGCTTGATGTGAATCTTAGATACTAGTAAATTGCATTGTATTAGAAAAAAGCATGGTTTCACTAGTTAATATGAAAAATGCACACTTATTACTAGACATAATGATGATTAAATGCCAACCACAAATCTAGTTCTTTAATGATCGATGACTTGGTCCCTATCTTAGGTTAAAATGCTTATGCCAAGTTTATTGATTCTTGGCCTACATTGAGTAGCAACTTTTGACAATCCCTTGTTATGAATTGGTCCAGCTTACAAAAAACCTTGAGAGAAAAAGGAATTAACAATCTGAGTTAGAGGAGGCAATAGAAAATAGGAGATAAATTTAGGGATTTTGCAATTCTAACCCCTTTTTTTTAAATGTACGTTGTTTTATTAAATTATAGTTTTCTATTTCTTTCCCACCAATTTTTTTTGTTGATTTTTAATTAATTTATTCCAACTTTTATACTCGCTAGATTTTATCACTTAATCGGACTAGACATGTCGTAGTTCCTAGTTAGATCTATCTAACTAGCAATTCTAGTCCGATTTTAAAAGACTAATTTGGACTCACACACTCTTAAAAAGTGAATTTCACTCACTAGTATACATTAACAATAATCAAAATTGAGGTCGTTAGTTACAATAGTTAATAGATTTTTAGGGGGTAAATTAAACCTTCATAAAGTTTAAGTATGAATCCAATGTTTTTTTATAACTTTAGGTGCAATTTTATGTATTTAGCCTTAAACTTATGAATAAATGGCATATGTGAATTAGGATTCATGTATTTTCTAGTTGCTGTATATGCTATTTTTATTATGTGAAAATGTATGTAATTAGCTTGTATGTGTGATATAGCAGTTATGGTCATCAAAAATTATAAGTCTACCACTAAGTAAAATTTTGCTTAATACATGTGTTTTTCTCACACATAGGTAAGTAGCATTGTGACAAATAAGGGTAGCCAAAGAAAAAGGTGGATATATGGTGAAAACTTAGACCAGTTAGTTAAGGACTTCTTGGTAGATGGATACTATACACTCATTCTTGTATACATTAGCATGCTTCATCAACATTTGTAAACTGGAAACATGTTTTCACAAATTTGTGATTAATTTTATCACTCAATATTAAGTTGTAATACCATAATATTATTTTACAACTATTTTGTGTGTTATTATTACATTGCTTGAATTATGCACGATGAGCGTGCATGATTAATAAAAATGGTGAATGATCTATAGTGTGATAAATGGCCTTAATAGGCAAAGCGTGATGATTACGTTTTATGTATAAAGATTATGACTTTATGAGATATATGAAGAATTATGTGCATGTGATGAATGAAATTGGGAATTGATGCAGTAATAGAATTATTGAATGTTGATATTATGGAAATATTGATTTTTATGCAGGAAAAATTTGGATAGTTATAGATTTTTTATGTACCGAGGATGAGGCAATTAGTGTTTGGAGTCGCCACCTAACTCTACACTAGGAGCATTAATCTTTTGTCCAAAAAGGGTTCTGAATCAAATCTTATTTATACCCTAATAATATACCTTCTTTTATATTCTAATGTTTATCAATTTTGTATCATACAAGCAAATATCATATTAAAAAGCATATGTGTCACCTTTACACCTAAAGAAAATTAGTTGAAAATTAATTAAAATATACAAAATCATAAATATAAATTGAATATCCATAAATTGGGTTGTTTATTAATTATTATTTAACTTGACAACTATCTGTAATTCTATAAAAATTGGCGGTAATTGCCCACTCCCATCTCTAGGAGATTTTCCTTTATTAAAATACATTTTTATGTGACTTATATTAAGGAGAATCAAAACCATTTTCTTAGGAAAACACAAATTAATTAGGTAGAAAAATCATTTTTGTGGGGTTTAGTTTTAGGCATAAAATAAGTTGTTAAAACTACTTATTAAAACTTAAAATAAGCAAAAGAGATAAGTTTTTCACACCTATGATTGTTTGATTGATAAATTTTAACTGAATGATGGAAGTTATGGTCGTACCTAAGGTTCTTTGAGTGAAAAAGTTAGACTGGGTAGAGGAAATTGTGATGGCATTTAAGGCTATTTAACTAGATGGAAAAAGTTATGATCACACCTAAGGTAGTTTGACTAACAAGGTTTGACCAGGTGGAGGAAGTTGTGATTGCACCTAATATTGTTTAACCAGTGAGATTTAATCAGATAGAGGAATTTTTAATCACGCCTAAGGTTGTCTAACCTATGAGGTTTCATCACATAGAGGATGGATTGGCTTTTTTAGGTTAAACCTGAAATAGGATTAACTTATGAGGCTGAACCCATGAATGAGATTGGCTTGTGAGGCTAAGCTTGAAATAAGATTGGCTCATGGGGTTAAACCTAAATATGGCATTAGCTTATAAAGTTGAACCCGAAATTAGATTGGCTTGTGAGGCTAAACCCTAGAATGGGATTGGTTTGTGTGACTGAAACTAGAATAGGATTGCCTTGTAGAGTTGAACCAAAAAAAGGGGATTGGCTTATGAGGCTAAACCTAAAAAAGGACTGGCTTCTGATGTTGAACCTGAGAATAAGATTAACTTATGAGATTAAACTTAAAATAAGATTAGCTAGTAAGGCTTAACTCGAAAAAGGATTGGTTTATGAAGCTGTACCAAAAATGGGATTGGCTTATAAGCCTAAACTTGAAATATGATTAGCTTGTGAGGCTAAATCTAAAATAAGATTAGCTTATAAGGTTGAACTCAAAAAAGGATTGGCTTGTGAGGCTGAACCCAAAAATGGGATTGTCTTATAAGGCTAAACCTAAAATGGGATTAGCTTGTGAGGCTGAACTCAAAAAAGGATAGGCTTGTAAAGCTAAATGTACAAAAAAGATTTGCTTGTAAGGCTAAATCTGAGAGGATTAAAAAGAGATTAGATTGAGCATAGAGATTAATCCAAAAGAGAATAGAATATAAAGAGATTTAGTGTAGCCAATTCATTTGTTATTTGAAGCTTGAAATGTGAAATGCTAGTGCTTGCTAAGAGAAGAAAGTCTTGAGTTTGCTTAACTACCCTTTAAAGGAAACTATTTAATTACAATAGACCTCATTTTGTTCCATGGGTGACTTTCATTATTTGAAAAACCTAATTTTCTACTTTAAAGGCTTGTGTATTTTAAAGCTTTGATGGTTGGCTCCACTTGATTTTAGACTCTTTCATTTGTAAGAAGTTAACTTTTTTCATTGCATTTTTGAAGCCTTTTGATGAGCTAAGTTTATACAAAAAAAATGTCTCATCAGTCTATGCTGACAAGACCATAAGACATACTTGAAATAAGTCTATCTAGACATACTAATATAATGAGTCCCATAAGTCCATGCAAAAGTATAATGAGGTTAATTTTTAAACAAGTCTATGCGAACTTATCAACAATTTAAAACCACTGCCTTTCCCTCTTCTTCTCTACCTCATCTCTTTCATTCTATGAATTTCTCCTTCACTTGCTCTTGATAACTTATTTTAGCTAAATGGTGTCTTCTTCTAACCACCATACTACCGATGATGACCTTTTAATTGGCCAGGAATTGTCATTATTACTGTTGCCCCCTGCTCTACTAGTTCATGAGCCTCTAATAACTCCTCTAGCTCTAATTACCATCGAGATGCCAATTCATAAGGGATTTATATCCTTTATAGTGGTAAATCACCTTAAGATTATTGCGTTTATCAAATAAGTTCATTTTGAAGATAAAACCCCATTACTAACATATTTGGCTCACAATGCCTGTTGTAAGGCTTGCCCATAAGTACATATCTAAACCATATATCCTTATGACAATATTTTGAGATGTGATGATAGGATACATTATGCTTTTCTATTTTCTCTTAGTTCTCTGGTTTGATAGGTCCATATGAACCTAGTTTAGGTTAAGGCTCATTATTTGTTTAGACCTATTAGAAAGTTTATGTGTACAAAATTTTTTAGAATTATTAGGGTGGGTGTCTTTACATTTAGGTAATTCTATGAAAGTGGAGTCTATGCAGACATTTTTATGCATATGGTTATAGCTGTGTAGACTTTTGTGTGAATGATATTGAGTTCATGCAGATATTTTTGCTTATCATATGGATTGTATTGGTTTCTCTTTCTTGGTTTTCCTTTTCTTTTTGTGATAGCTAATGAGGGTTTATATAGACTTAGGCTTTATTTAAGTTTGTACAAATATGTTTATTTAGATTTGAACTGTTAGTCTATGCAAACCTTTAATTGGGTTAAGATAGTTCGTGTAAACTTGCTTATATCCTGAAAATATGTAAGAACTTATTTGTATGCTCCTTTGTTTTTTTTTTTGGCTATTCCCCTATGAATACTTACCTATTTTGTCTTTATATTGTAGACACACCTTAAGTGTGGGGGGATATTATCGAGTCCTCAATAATGGTTTTTAGTTATGAAAGATCATGTAAAGTTTTCAAGGTTTCAAATCTTTGTTGATCACTTGGTGAGAGGTGACTTTAGATGAGACTTACAAGTATTATAAGCACTCTTAGATAGGTGGATGGCTACCACCCATGCATTCCATATGCTATTTAGGGAGCTACTAATTATGCCATTTGACTGGGCTTTTATCACAGGTGTGCCTTATAGTGGTTGTGCTATTACTTTTGATGCACACCATCACTTCCTCTTTCTCTAGCTACAAAAGGTGAAAGACATATTTAGCTTCGTGCCCTAGGAATATTTTAAGAGTATAAGTTATACTAACCTATACGAGTGATGGATTGATGTGGCTCCCATGAAAAAACTAGAGCTAGATTAGTACACTTACTCTTTTATACTGTATATATTAGGTACCACTTTATTTACCAACTTAAATGGTAATGTAAGCTAAAGTTTCCTGCCTATTGTAGAAAGCATTGAGGGCATAGGGTCCTAGAATTAGTGGCTTTCCTCCCTATGTTAGATGTTTTGAAGTTTGGATATAGCTATTCAAACTAAATAGAGCCACCTATTTGTTCAGGTTTTTATATTAGGTGTTCTAGTAAGTTATTAGTTTCGATGCTCCTTTTTGACTTTCTCTTATGGTGTTTCATATTTGCATTTTATTTTTTTATAGGTTTAGGCATATGAGCTTTATTTATTGCCTTGTCTATGTGAGCTTGATATTTCACATCGTTATCCTATGATAGATACGTGGGTGCATCATTTAGACCATAGAATGTTTCATCCTTAATGTAGCTCTACCAATTTTTGAGTTCTCAGGTTTTAGTTGGTGAAAGTAATCCTGCAAGCATAATTATGTAGGTAGTGTCCTAGTTTTTGATTTATACTTACCTATTTTATAGATTTATCTAGCTTGGTAGGGATTCCCTGTTAAGGAGATACTCGACTCCCTATAATCTATTCGTGAGCTTTTGTCTTACAAGGTGCTTTTGACTACATTAGAGGCTTACTCTTCGTATTTAGGAGAGCGTGTGTTGAGGTGCCCAGTATGTGCCTCAGTGTCCTCCTAATACCATATCGTTTGGGCACTATGTTGATGACCTTTAAGAAGATGCTTGTCGGTATTTCTAGGAATACCCTTATAATAGTGGATTACGAGGATTATTTTGGGTCCTAACTCATTTGCTACCACAAGTGCCTTATACCTCTAGTTTTTTAGTTTAGGTACTATTATATGATCCTTTTTAGCTTCTCAACCTCTTTTGGCTAATCTTGTCCTTATTTTGTAGGCTTTTGTTCCTTCTTTTAAAATTAAGCCACCTTATCAAGAAAAAGAATAACAAGCTCCTTTGAACCCAATGAGTTGCAAGTTTCATCAACTTCAATGCATGCTCCTCTTCATGGAAAAGGTTGAGGTCGATAGACTCTTGCACCCTCTACTACTAATCCAGAGCACATGCCAAATGAAGTTGTTGGTACGTTGATAGATGTGCTAGAATTGAGCTACATGCATTATGGTTTGGATGTGAGCTTAGTTCTTGTCACACTAGACTTCCAGTCCAATTTTCATAAGGATAGAATTGGAATTTGAAGAAATAGTGGGAAATAAAATGGATGTACGAATTGTGTAGAGTTAGTTGGTGTGAATTACGGAGTGAAAAATGATCGAGGGCGAAATGGTAATTTTATGGAAAGGTTACGGGCAAAATGGAAAATTCACTATTCAAGGTTAAAAAAGAGGAGAGACACATGAGAGTAATAAGGAAGTGACATGTGGCCTAGTAATGATGAGAAAATGCATGAAAAACAAGGTTTGAGTATGGGCCCTGCTGAATAATACCACCCGTCATGAATAATATCCCCTGGCCAAATTAAGCTAACCCGACCAAAAATTTATATTTATTATAAAATGTACTGTGGTGAAATTTGAAAATCATTTGAGGTCATATTAGAGGTTAAAATTCAAAAACAAAATTTGATTTTACAATTTACGATAAATAGTAAATTGCTTAGAGCTGAATGGAAAAAGTCAAAAACGTGCTAAAAAAATTCCAAAAATGGCACATTCTGATGGTCACAATATATGAGGAATCCAAAAATCACAGTGTTGGAGTTTTCTAAAGATAGGAACTAAGAGGAAAAAAATTAAGGAATTAAATTAAAAAAATGCTTATTTAAGGAAAATGGTTGAATTAATAGTGTAAGGAGTAATTCTAGATACTGGATTAAATAGTAATAGGATTGATCTTAGCTATCCAAGTGGAATTAAGTGGGGAGATGAGGTGTAAAGGATTAAATGATATTTTTAAACTAATTACAATTGGAAAAATCTCAACCTTCCAAGTTTAAAATGCTACTTTTAATTCTAACCATCCATCTCATGTATAAATACCTAAATATTAATATTTTATTCATTTAGTAGCAGCCAACACTCCCTCAAAACCTCTAATGGCTGAAATTTTCCTCATGAGCTCCCTTCCCCATTTTTTTTAACTAAGTACATCAAATAATTACTAAATATTACACTTAAAAGATTATTACATCCACTTTATTATGTTAGCTACCCAAAAATCCATGGAAAGAGCAAGGAATTAGAGGAAGCAAAGAGATGTTAGGCAAGGGTTTAGGGTCATTTTCATGGTATTAAGTAGTTCTTAACCTAAGTAGATTAGGTTATTTAATTTAGGTATTTAGGTGATAATTTACAAGTATATATTGAAGTTATGTAATTAATGTTACTTTTAATGGAATTTTCATGAGGAATTCATTTTTGAAATTGATGGAAATGGAGGAAGGATGATGATGAGATGGAGTTAATCAAGAGGAAATGGTGGATTGATAGATTTAAGCATATAAGGTATGTGTATTCTAACTATGGGTCATGTACATGTGAAATGTGATGTAATTATGTTGTGTTTAGATGAATGAGTTATATGGATGGAAGTATTATGAGACTTATATTAGGATGTTTAGAAGTATGGAAAATAAAGAAAAGATAATAAAAATAAGAAAAAAATTATTTGGCATGAATTTACATAAATTAGGGAATTTTGTATATGTTGAATATTGATAATTTGGTCATAAATCAAAGAATTTTGTACATATTGAATATTGATAATTTGGTTTGAATAACTAAATGTAGTAAGAATTAGAGTTTGAAAATATAATTAGGAATTGAGAGAATTATGTTAGAGTGGATAAAATATTGAAATAGAATAATTAAAACAAGTAAACAAATATGGCTAAAATTGATATTAAGTAATATTAGTTATTTTATAGTTAATTAAATGTAATTAAATTATAATGATAGAAAAAGAATTTGATGTGGGAAAATAAGTAATTGACATAAATATTTAGGACTTAGACATATGATAATTTGAAATGTATATAAATATATATTCAAACTAGATAGATATTATATATATATATATATATATATATATATATATATATATATAAACCGTAAGTAATAAGATAAACAAATTAATTATAACAAAATAAGTAAGTTTAAGTGAATAATAGGTATGTATAAATAATTATAAGTGACCAACTGATTATGTAAA
>CANXYI010276073.1:0-19249 GCA_948208565.1 Hura crepitans | reverse complement strand
TTATATTTCAATCATCACATTCTCAACATCATTTTGATCCTCTTGACCATCCACAATCATAACACATCTCAAACTCAGAAAACATTTGCAAATAAACATCAAAATATAGTTTAGAACCTATTTAAGCAGTTATAAAATAATAATAATCCCATATTAAGCCTAATCCCTCTTAAGTTACATATAAATTCCATCTAACCAATTACATCACAATACTAATATATACAAATTAGCAAAATAACCAAAAAGTAGCTTGCTCTTAATTTGCAACAAATTTGAGGCTTTGACTCTAATCTAGTTCTTTAACTTATGCATTGCAAATGAAATGATGCACTAATAAAATTTGCTTAGTGGTGTAATTATGGAAATTTAAGGTGCTTATGCATCATCAAGCATATGAATATAATGGCAATTAAATGCATATAGCTACTTACTTAGTGCTTATGTTATACTCATATCAAGAATAAGTCATATAAGCATGCATCAACTTCATAGATCTAAACATTTATCATAATATCCATATTCAAGCATAATCAAGATCAAATATCATATTAGTTATAATATTACCACATTCATGTAATTAATAGCCCACACTTAAGGAAACTCTTATCTATAATGGATAACGAGGATATCGAGCTACTGAGGCCATTTGGATCACCAAGGCCCAGATATCGAACTCGAAGGTTATTAAGGGACTCAAAAGTCATTTTCGAACTCAAAAGTCATTACTAGACCAAATAGTCATAATCTGGACTTATAGGTCATTACCGGACCCGAAGGTTATTAAAAAGATACTGCAGTATCTTAGCAGTTGCTAAATCCCTAGTTGACCGAGTAACCTATCCAATCTAGGTTGTTAACTAGCATGGGCAAATCACCATAATTAGATTTCTTGTTAAACCAATTTAAATAGCTTAATTAAATTAAACATGGTAGTTAGACCAATAAATGACCAACTGGGAAACTATGTTTATTATTCTTATTTTAATTATGCCAAAGCACAAAACATTGCACATAACAACTTATACGCATCATTCAAATGATATCAACATTACTCATGCCTATATATAACTTCTCAAGATATATCATAAGCATAATAGGCATGATATCCATAAAAAGGGACACATTATGCCTTAATAAAATTTCAGCACATAATGTTCCAAATATATCAACATACATATAAATCCAACATATTAGGCATGTAGGAATCAAGAACATACCTATATCAAACTCATAGGCCATTTGGCCATAATATGTATATACACACATAATAGTCATTTAGCATTCTCACATACATTATTTATTAACTCACATACGCACACATGATGGCATTTATACATATATGTTACACACACCATAAGGCATCATAAAATATGTGTTTTCTTGCTCCTTTACCATTCGGCGAACTCTCCTCATCATGCCTTCATATACATTCAACCATATCCAACATATGTATATGATACACAATTAACATACACTCACTTCCTACTTAGGCCATTTGGCCATACCAATCTCAAGGCCACTAACACTCAATTCAACTCAATTACAACATCACACACATAACAATCAATCCACCAAAACTATTACAAGGCATAAATGGTCATCTATGACATTTTAACCACACTCACTTTAACAAGATTCACATGCTAAGCATAAGGCCAATTTTTGCCTACATCACACACACATGCATTAAATTTCCAAAATTACAATATTGCTATAAATGCACAAACACACACACATACACACACATTAAATTTCCAAAATTACACTTATAATGAGTTCAACAGGTGATTACGATCACACTCATGCCTTCTCCTTTCCCTTATCCTTCCGATTCTCGCTCGAGTCGATGCTAATTATAGATTCAATTTTGTAAAAATTGTATAAAATTAAATACGCTTTAAAAATTAAATTCGACCATATAGACTGACTTTTGGGCACCTATAGAACATGGAAAAAATATTGGAACTTGAAAAATCTTACTTGAATAAAAAAGGTCAGTATTCATTGAAACTTAAATTCAAGAAATTCTTTCAGTTTTTTCATGATATCTCACTTCTACTAGCCTTTAAAAGTTATAGAATCTTAGAGGATTTATTTAGGTGTGAGAATTTGGTGAGATTTCAGGGATTGGAAGAAGAAAAAAATACACTCCCACGGTGGATGGAGTATGTAAGCCAAGTGAGGGGGAAGAGGGAGGAGAGGAACTATTCACAATATCACCAAATTAATAAATTTTTACCTATGTATAGTGTTGGCAAATTTCTCTTAAATCCCCTAACTTTTCATTTCTTATTTTCACTCCAATTACCCTTAATTAACCTTAAATAAACTCCCTGAAAATCTTACAATTATTGCCCTATAACCATTTAAAAATTGAAGCTTAAAAAATAAGAAAAATGGAATAAAATGCTAATATATTATTTTCTCGATTTAGTAAAAATACTTTCCGAACTCTAAAAATTCCAATTTTATTGTCAATGGACTATTTAGAATATTTAAGGATGAGGTTATACTAATCCTGAAATTTTCTAAGCAACTTTTGAATATTTTTACGGTTAAGTTAAAACTGGATAACTATTCATGTGACACAGTTGTAAAACTTAACTATCATTTTAACCACTAAACAACTTTGTTTTAACTTTAAATTTCATTCAAAATTATGTTATGATTAATGCTTTCATTTAGTAGGATTAGTGCTCTCGATTTCAGGAAAACACTATTCATGTTCTGAGAAGTACTATTTATAATATCAAAATTTTTTGGGTGTTACATGCCGCCTGGCTATTCTCCCTGTTAGCACCAGTTTCTCAAAGACATATTTTATAGGATCTATTCTAGTGATAAAAAACGTGACATGATAGAGCAGGCAATGGGCTGTCCATGCTAAGGCCGTTCATGTCTTTTTTACAAGATGTATTTAGTCTCATAGTTAAATTTTTTTATTGATGTAGTAGATGACTTGCTCATTTCCTGATTCATTTATTTATCCCAATATAGCCTCAAATGACAAATCATTAGTCGTGAGGTATAGCAACAAAGGCCTACTTGGTATCGACGTTTGTAATATCAGTGGATTTCTCAAGTGTTCCTTAATCTCATCAAAGGCCAGTTGACATTCCTTATCCCATACCCCCAAATTTTTCTTCCTTAAAAGTTTGAATATTGGCTCGTACTTGGAGGTTAAATGTAAAATGGACTGAGATATGTAATTTGATCTTTCTTAGAAAGTCCTTACTTCCCTCTTTGTTTAGAGAGGGGGCATTTCATTTATAGCTTTTACCTTATCTGGATTAAGCTCTATCCCTTTTTAACTGACAATAAATCCCAAGAGCTTACTTAAGTTGATAGCAAATGTCCACTTTGTGGGGTTCGACTTGAGTTAATACTAGCTCAATCTTTGGAATAATTTTCTTAGTATTTCAATGTGATGTTCCCCTGTTTGGGACTTTACTATCATGTCATCCATATAAACCTTTATTTCTTTATGCATCATGTCATGGAAAAGGGCTACCATAGCTCTTTGGTAAGTTACCCCCATGTTTTTTAGACTAAAAGACATTACCTTATAACAAAATGTCCTCTACAAAGTTATAAACGCGGTTTTCTCCGTATCATCCTAGAATAATTCTATCTAGTTATATCCAGAGAATCCATCCATGATAGAGAACATGTAATATCCTGTAATATTATCGACCAACACATCGATGTGAGGTAATGGGAAGTCTTTTTTTGGACTTGCTCTATTGAGATCATGATAGTCTACATAGACCTGTACCTTCCCATCTTTCTTAGGTACTGAAACTATATTTGCTACTTATTCTTGGTATTTAGCTAATTCCAAGAATTTGGTGTCAAATTATTTTTTCATCTCTTCCTTGACTTTTAACAATACATTTGATTTCATTTTCTTTAACTTTTATTTCACTGGCTTACATTCAAGTATTATGGGTAACTTATATACTATGATATCAGTATCTAAGCCTGGCATATCCTAGTAGGACCAAGCAAACACATCTTAGTATTCTCATAACAATGCAATCATTGTACCTTTTAATTTAGAAGGTATCTCCCTATTGACTCTTACCTTTTTTAGATCATCTGGCATCCCTAAATTGACCATTTATATAAATTGTTCTTGAGGTTTCATAGCCTTTTGTTCACCTTCAAACATCTTTTCTAATTCGGGACTTATATCTACTTTGTATTCTCCTGAATTGCTTTTTAAGCCAACCTTGTTTATTAGATTATCAAAATCATATTTTTTGTTCATCATCATTTATCTCTTTTAAGTGTTTATTATTCTTGAACACATGTGAGTAAATAAAATAATGAAATCAAATAAAGAAAAATGAATAAGGAAAATATGCATTTTATTTACTTGGAATGAAAAGACAAAGAAAGCCTATACGAATATTGGCTTTGGGCATGGCCATTTATTCACTATTTCATATTTTAGTTTGACATGCTAAAAAAATTACTTTAAAGAGGATGAGAGATCATATGATTTCTAGTTTGATAGTTCCTGGTTTATCTTGTATAGGGATACCTAATTATCTTGACATTTATCTTCCCTATCAATCATGTTGATATTGAAAAATTCTTTGTATTCACCCATACATAGAACGAACAATTTGATACTCTAAAAAACTTGCTCTATTTTAGGGTATTCCATCAGAGGTAGCTCTGGTTCTCATTTTAGAGCATTACCAATCTTTTCTCCCTTCTTTCATCTCTAGTTCTCCTCCTATCCTTGCCTATGACATGATATCCCAATCCTGCCTTGTTAGTGTTATTGTAAAGCTTTATCGATTCTCTTGTACCTTGAAGATCTCTTTGTAGTTTCTGTCTTGGCTGGTACCTTTCATTTATCATTCTTTTAGCAACCCTGACCATTGTTTTAATGAAATGTGGTTTCAAAAGCTCTTCATATACTGGGACAAACATGGTGTTCACCACTTTTACTAATTGGAAGGAATTTTTTAAAGCTTCCTTAGTTGCCTATGTAATGAGCCTTCACTGAATTGGTGATTGAGATGTATTCTTCTCCATATACTTTTATCAAGCTTCCCTTAACAATGATTTTTAGTTTTTGATGAAGGGTTAGGGGGATCGCTCCTGCATTCTGAATCCAAGGCCTTCTAAGCAACATACTATATACAAGATTTATATCCATAACCTAAAAAGTACTATTAAACATTATAGGTCCCACCTAAATAGGCAATTCGATTTTGCTTATTACCTCCCTTCGAGTGCTAGTGAAAGCTCTTATTACTATGTTGCTTATTTTTATGAAAGAATCATCGATTGACAATTTGACTAATGTGGATTTTGGCATTACATTACGGGATAATCCATTGTCAACCAATATTTTTACTCTTTCATAATTCTTGCATTTAATTAAGATGTGCAATGGCTTGACATGTCCTATACACTCTGGTGGGTTTTCGTCATCAGTAAAAGTGATATAATTTATAGCCACCATATTTCCCCTTATGTTCAAGTTCTTAATAGATATCATGCTACATGTAGGCTTTGTTTAACACCCTAAGAAGCACTTGGTAATGTAGTTTAGAAGCTAAGATTAAGGATAGCTGTGGGATATAGGTTGGTGTTTGATTGAGTTATTCAATAACTTTGTACTCACTTTGCTTTATCAGTTTTAAAAACTCGTACATTTCCTCATTTGATATTGGCCTCTTGGTCTTAAATGATTACTTGTGTTTAGTTTCTAAGATGACTCTTTCCTTAGATTGTACTTCCTTTCTTTTTTGTTACACTTCAATTCCTTATTTCGCTGCTGATTTACATTTTTGGAAATGTAACGTCTTCCACTTCTTGTCATCCTGCCTATTCCCATTATATTTTCTAAATCTTCCTCTACTTTTGTTTGTTCCTCTTTTTGGGTTGTAATAGTGCACCCATATCTCCATGAAACTTTCTTAAAACTTTTATACTGGAAAGGCTTTAGAGTATTCAATGTGATCTTTGCTAGTGTGTTCTACAATGACAAGGGTTCAATTTCACCCACTTTCGAGGGGGCAATAGATAGTGATTGAGATTGGCATACCTAGCTTTCCATCTAGCATTCCTACATCCTTTGCTGAGTCAATAATTGATATGAATTTGCCTTCTATCAAGTCTTGTATATGCTTTTTGAGGGATTTGTTTCCCCTTTTTATATCCAGTGGAGATATCATTTTTAGCTTTGACTAGAGCTCAATAGACATTTATTACTCACTATTGATTCTGCATAGGGACTTAGCTAATTGCCCCTACTTTGCTCCTTTCGTAATTTGACAATGGATTATTCATCACACTTAGGGATGCTTGGTTTCCTTAATTAAATTTAAGCCATCTTACTTCTCACAAGTTTTGTACTTGCTTCTTAAATGAAATGCATTTTTTAATGTTGTGCCCTGTTAATCTTGTATGATATTCACACCTAGCATTTTGATTGTACCATTTTGGGAATGGTGGTATGAGATGTTTCAAAGGGTGCAAATTGACAAAATTGTTTTGCAATAGTTAGGGCAATTGTTTTACATATGTTATTGGGATCGGGTTGAATTGTTTAACATTTCTTCTTTGACCCATCCTTAAATCGGCTTGTCTTTTTTGGACTACTGCATTTTAGAAAACTGGTTCCAATTGCAATATGGTTAAGGGTACATGTATTACATATGTTCTTGCCTCTTGCATTTTCCCTTCTTGTATCATATGTTTATCTCCCTCTTTCTTCTTTCTTATACCTTATTATTGAGTCCCATTTGAATCTACTTATTTATCCTTGATTTTTCCTTTCTTAATTTCCTATTCTATCCTTTCTCTTGCTAAAATAAAGTCTAAAAAAAATTTTCATTGTATTTTCCAACATCATATTGTAGTATAGAGCTTCAAGTGTATCTAAAAAATCAGAGATCAGTTCATTTTTCGTAAGCGGTGGAATAACTTGAGCAGCTTTATCCTTCTAATGCTTAGTATACTCTTTGAATGTCTTAGGCCCTTTTTTCCATAACATGTAGATTATCTCAACTTGAGTCCATATCCATGTTGTGTTTATATTGCTTAAGAAATGTATCAGCCAAGTCCTTCCATTTTCTTATGTAAGCTTTATCAACCTTCATATACCATCAAAGGGTAGGCCCTGTTAAGCTTTATTAAAAAATGTGTATGAGCAATTTCTCATTTGTGATATGAGTAGCCATTTATGGATAACTTATTCCCCCATATTTCTCACACTCAGGTGTTTTAAACTTGGGGGGAATATCACATTTGGGACCAAGTACAATTGAGAAGCTTCGGTAGTCTCAAAGATATTGATGCCCTCAATTGCTTTTAGTTTTTCCTCTATAATTCCCAATTTCTCAGACATAGCCTCGTTCATGGTTTTTTAGGTACATTTTGGCACTTAAGATCATTTAGGTCTAGCACCACCATAAACATATTTGATTATTTCGTGAGTAGTTTTGACTGCAAGACCTCTAGGTAAGAGGTGTTATTTACATAGTTTTGTACTATTTTTAGAGGGTATTTTAATGGAGTCATCCTTGGTGGGATTATATTTCCTATTATCAAGTTAACAGGGTTGGTAGTATTAACAAGCTCGATAAGCCTTCAATTACACTTTTCCCTTTTAAAAGCCCTATTAACTTGGCCAATTATTCTTTTAAGCTGGCTACTTTAGATAGTTATTCTTTCATTCGATTTATATCTTGCCTAAGTTCCTTCTTAACATATTTGTCCATTAGTCTCATTTGTCGATGAGTTTGGTATGGACAATCGTAAGATAAATGTTCCTTAAATTGGCGAGCTATTTTGACTTCAAAGTTATTTAATAATCTTATTTAGCCATTCCATTTTTAGGTTTCCATTATGCAACAAAACATGGATATCACTATATTGAACTAAGCATTATGATTTCATTAACCATGACATGAGAAACTTAACACTACCATACATAGTTTCATTCATAGAGCAACCTAGACACATTAAATGAACAAGTTTTTGCATATGAAAATGAAACTCATGCAACATTAAACATAAGAATAAAAGGATAGTGACTTCATGACACCCTTAAATCACTTGAACTGTCTATAACATGACAATATTTGATACAGTTCCTCAAAGAAGAATAACATTTCTTGGCCCTTTTCTCTTGAAGGAACATGCATTTCCTTCAATTCTCTAAGATACTTTGAAAGATCTTTGAAGTGTTCAGTCATATAGTGTAGGTTATTAGTGAGACAATGAATCTAATTGCAAACCTGAATAAAATTTGTGCTATTAATATTCCTTACTGTCAAGATACCATGTGTATTCGAAAAGTAGCCTATCCCATTGCACTTAATGGTCATCGTGTCTTGCTTTCCAAATATTGATATAGTCATTAAGAATCCCTACTAGATTTCTTAATTGTCTCTCTTTAAGTGTGGCTCCACTTAATTGCTCTTTACTCGTCTTCCTATTCTCTTCTTGATGTTCTTGAATTTCATTCATTAAGGCTTCTTTTCTAGCCTTGAGTTTTTCTTTCTCCTTTTTAAAAATGCCAACCCAATATCTAGTGCATATTTTAATTCTCATTGAGCCTAAGTCTGAGTAAATTGTTGATCCCTTAAGATCCTTTTCTCTTCTTGAAGGTAATCATTATGTTGCTCCAAGTCAAAAGCTTTTTGCTCAACCTTTACTACTACTCTTATCTACTAGGCAACATTTTTTGTCGGATATATATTTTCATTCAAAGGTCTAAGATAATGTTTAGAAGGGATCTCCTTTTCCTTCAGGGGTTCTTTAGGTATTCTTCTCACACCAGGCAGTGTCCCCTCTCTAATGCCATTTTGAGTATCCCTTTGTTAGTTCGAATCTTACAACCTCTCTTTTCAATACTTTTAAATGGTTCCATGCCTTTGTTATATTTTCAACTCGTGCTCTAAAATATTTATCTCTATAATCAAAATTGAATTTGTATAAATCCCTAATTACTGGAATAAAATTGAAGAAAACCTAACTGTCTTCTTACTATAGCAGATGCCTATGCAGTTCCACCTCAAGGTCTTAGCAAAGGGACCCACTTATATTCTCTGCAACTAATTAACATGTTTGCTCTTTTCTTTTAATATGTATCTAGAACAAATCATCTTTAATGAAATTCTACAAAAACTGCAACCATTTTTTTGATTTTGGGTTATGCATTTGGACATTTTGCTTGCCTGAATTTGGAGACATGATTCTTGCATACATTAAAGTTTTCATCATACATGAGTTGGAAAAACTGGAATAATGAAAGGAACTTAAAATGATTGAGAGCTGATATGCATAAGAGCAGAAGGTATGTCATGAACTATCCCCTCTCTTTGTGTAGGAAAAGGGTTAATACTCTAGAAGTTTTTACTGATATACACTATACTAGGTCTCCCATCCTAGCTATTTGATTAATGCGAGTTATCACCCTTTTATCCACCCGATTCATATGCCTCGAGAATAAAACCAGTCCATAAATTAGCAAAGCCAGTAAAATTAATTAACGATTCAGCTCTTATGGCCCTAGTACCAAGGTCTTCCCACTCTAATAGTTAATCTATATATACCCCAACTATCTTGGCCAACTGCTTCCTCCCTTTCTCAGTTCTAAAATATTTCTAAGTCCTAAGTGTCCTATCTATGTTAAGCTTAAACTTATATTCCTCTATGGTGGGAGTCATGTCGACATCCTTAAAAGTGAAGCACTTATAATTGGGGTCCCAATAATGAATCATAGCTTAAATCATTTTTGAATGCTTAGGGATAACATTAAGTAGGCAATCTATCCATATTGGTTATCAAACTCTCTTCTCTATTCTGGGGACATTTATAATTTGAAAAGGCCTTTAAGTAGATTCCAATAACTTTTTAGGAACACAACCTCTTTCATCTCTGAGATATCATATTTCTTGTTGAAATGTTGTCTCTCCTTACAAGCCAATTAGCCTCTTTAGGTTCAAGCATGGAGAATTCAGAGATTGTTTTCACATTTACGCTAATACTTTCTAGGGTTTGCATAACGACTTAAGGGTATTATAATTACCTATTCCCTACAAAACATTTTTCAAGTACAACATGTTAAGATTATGCAGATAATGATAAAATTGCAATTAAACTTTATGCTTTGCCAATATGAATCATGTGACTTTGTTCATCAAAAAACTGATTATGGAGAATATTCAATTTATTAATATGAGAAAAAAGATTACATGATCATTACTTGATTACATAATTTCATAAATGCTTGCACCCATCTAATCTGAGAGAGATGTGTCACTATCAAAATATTGACATCTCTCTCCAATACATTTTTCTAAGGTGTGAAATACAAAATCAAATGCAAAATACATTTTTTTTCTTTCTCTTCTACTAGCCTTCTTTAGCTTCTTGTTTTTTTTGGCTTAAATATAGACTAATGGCTAATTAAAATAATCAATATCATATGCATAATACACTAGGATGCTTTTTAATAGCAAATTTAAGGTACTCCACTTGAGACACCCATCAAAATGGTAAACACCTAGAGACATAAGGTAAAAAGGATTGAATCCTTTGATTGGCCATTACAAGTGCACAATAGTTCTTTTATGTCTGCCTAATTATCCCAATTTTTGTAAGGATTAATCAGTGGATTTTTTATATAGCTTATGCAAATTTTGACAGTGTAGTTGAAGGAGTATTTTATGCCATTTTTGGTTGAATGACATTTTTCCTCTATTTTAAAGATAACCAATGTATAACTATTTGAATCATCTTGCAGTAGTCCCATCCTTTGATCAGACATCATATAATTCAACATTCACTAGGTGAATAGTGAAGCATGGGCTAGATTATTGATCTCTTCCATGTAACAAACTAGCAACTAACTCTTATCCAGAACTATTCCTATATGAAAGCATTTGCAAAAATACCATAATAGGCAGTAAGCCTCTTTAGTAAATTTGATGACTTGTTTAGATGGCACATACAAGCAGTTCATATACAGGAAGTTAGAATGCCAATCCAAAAATTTTAGTGGGCCTAAAATTATGTGGTGATGACTTAGTAGTGTTACTTATAGCCTATGCACCATTTCTTTGTTCCTTAATTAGGATGCTCGACTCATTACCATCTTGGTTAACTTAAAAGGAAACTCTCAAACTCTAGTAGTGAAAGTGTTCCATAACTAGCAAACATGTCTCATTTTGATAAAGTGCTCTCTGGCAATAAAAATAAAAAGTGCATAAAAGGAATATTCATGTATTTCTCAATTATTTACAAATTTGCAGTCCCTATGGTTTGAGTGGTTAGGCTAAAGGTGGTTTTTAAGGTCTCCATGTGATGTTGAAGATCTTTTCTAAAGGGTGGTATGATCTTCATGGTTTAAGGTCCAAACCAATAACCCTTGCTGTTATCCATACCGGACTAGCATGGGCATATCACTACTGAGAGATGGATGATTTGCTTGAGAACTTTTCACGGTCCACTACCGAGTTTCCCTTGTTTGTATTCCTACTCCATTCTAGACTTATGTCTAAAAAAGGGAAAGGTCAATATTGACCCAAATTGATGTATGTGTTCGTGTTAATTTACATATTTCAGATTTTCATGTAATACATAGGAATTGTGAATAATGAATAATCAAACACATCATTCACAATATATAAACCCATAAAATAAAATGATTTCCCCAATGTAGTTGCTAGCTATGATCGACCCTCCAAAATTAAGTAATAAGACTCACTATCAATTAAAATTAGGGTAATTAGACACTGGAATAAATTTTGGGTTTGAAGGTCTTTATATGTATGGGAAGGGGTTAAGCACCCACGTCATTTTTGATGTTGTATTATTATATAATTTGTGATCTTTTCAACTTTATTAATTATCATTAGCTTTTTGATTCGGAGTAAATTCTAACTCCAATTAAAATGAGTATAAGAAAAATGAATGTTTTGTTTTTAGGTTCCAATATAGGCCCTGGTTTTTGAATAAGATTGATCCTAAGGGAATCATGACAAATATCTAGAATTTGATTGTAAATATAGGTAATTTTAGCCTCCTTCATTTTAATTTTACTACTTTTGGAATTAATTCGAATCTATTCAATAAATAAATTATAAAGTTAATACTGTCCCTTTATAAAAAAGGGCATTAATTCTAATTTGTTTAATTTTACAAAGTTTATGCTGACTTATCTATTTTATGATTTATAAAAATTTTATTAACCTTTGGATATGGTTATAACTTTAAGAACATGGGCCTAACATTAAAGGTTAGGCAACCCCTTTGTTTTTCTCAAAAAAATTGATTTTTAAAGAAAAGACTTACTAATTCGAGGCAATAGAATTAGATTCTAATAACCCTCTCATTTTCGTAAATTGCATACTTTTCGCAAAATCAGTTAATGCTTAACTCAAACTATTTTTAGGAATTTTAATAATGTTATTAATTTAATTAAATTTTCTTGAGTCAGTACCGACTCTGAATAAGGTACTTATAATGATATTTTATAACACTTCAACATATAAATCGTGATATTTCTTTCTTTGGAAAATCAACATGTGTTTTGAAATTTTTCTAAATGTTTATAAGATAGGTCAAAAAGAAATTACAATTATTTATGGTATTTTATAGTTCTTGATGATTCCTGATGATAAAATTTAAATGTCGAGATCAAACCTAAAGGGTAATCTATTAGAACAATTTTTTTCTTCTTTTTTGAGAGAATCCAGAATCATAATTTTATGAGGATATTTATTTAATTTCTTATTTTTGGTTTGATTAGAGATTTTAAAGGAAGTACTATTGATTCTTTCTAAATTGGGGGAAGATAATTTTATCTCATCAATGATTTTTATCATTTTTTATTAAACCCAATTCGTACTCAAATAAATTAAGTTATATTTGGTATGCCTTTTTTTGGATTTTTGTGATGTTATCAATCTTATTATTTTAGAGGATCAATACTGACTATGAACAATGTATTGTATTAAGAAAAATTTACATGACTTTTAATTTATAAATATAAGTTATTTTTCCTAGATAAATCCCAAATATTAACTTCTTTTCTTATAAAAAATTCGAATTGTTTAAGATGAGTTATAGCTCTAAAAGCTGTTAATTAATTAGGAGATTATTCTAAAAATATTTTTCTAATCAAGTTCAAATTTTAATATGTAGGATTTTCATAAGATACTTTCTAATTTGTATGGGTTCTTAATTAATTGAAAACAAGAATTAAAATAACAAAAGAGAAAATTATTAGCTAATTTTAACCATATTGATGTTTGGTAATTGATAAATTTAGTACATTATCCATTATTCATGCCATTTATTTCAATTTTGTATATTTGTAAATTAAGGGATATTTATCTCAACGTATTTAATTGTAGAAAAAATTATTTAGTGACCACTTTGTAAATTATAGATTCAGTTTAAAAGAGAAATGCCTAATTATCAAGATGGTCTCTATAGTTTTTATTTCTCAAAAACCAGTCCAGACCAAATGACTAAAATACCTATTTCCAAAACATTCTCTTCTTTATATGCGAGGGGCAAAATTGTCTTTTGTCGTATTTTGACCTAGGTATAAAAAGCCCATTTCCTTCTCTCTCCTCTCATTCTTCTTTTCTAATGCCTCTCTCCCCAACTCTTTTTTCTCTATTTTCCTCATTTCTACCTTACGTTACACTCTCTTTTAAGCCTGTTTCTTCCTTTTTACTTTTGCTATCATCCCTTCTTCTACTTTATTTCTTTTGTGGCTATCTATGATCTTTCATTCCCTCTTTTATCTCTATTACCATCTTCTTCAAATTCTTCTTACTGGCTCTTTTTTTATTGTCTCATTCTCGATTTATTTCAACTTTCGATGCCTATATTAAGTAGTTTTCTATTTTTTTGTTTAGTTCAATTTTCTTCTTTTTTTGTTCGAATCATCTTTTCATTTTTTGCAGGAAAAACTTAGATCTAAATTGGGACTTTGGACTTCTGATGGAGGGTTTTCATCGGTTTGCCTTCTCTATGTCAGGTTTCTAAAAAGGACTTTCCTTTTATCGCATCTGTTACTTTTTTAAAAAATGTCCGTTATTTATTTATTTTCACCTTTTTTGGGTCCCAAAATAATGGATTGGAAGAATAAATCTTGTTTACCAAAAAAATCAAAATTTTTTGATTTGAATAAGTTTTCCACCGGTTTTCTCTCTTTATTTGAATTTTTTAAAAGGTAACTCTTATCTTTTAATTTTTTTCCATCGTTTTTTAGGATCCTTAATAATGGAACTAGTTTAAAGGATCTTCATTGCAAAGGATTTTTTATTCTATTTTTGCATGTTTGGATCTAAGCTATGTTTATTTTTTTGGTTTTTTTGATTTGTATGGTGCTTTCTTTGATTTATTTTGGATAAAAATGCCTTATTTTTTTTGATAAAATTTTGATTAATAGTGACCGTGATGTTAGTGTCTACCTATTTCTCTCCTCATCATTATTCTGAATATTTTTGGTTCTGCTTATATTTATTTCACCATACTTTTCATGTTTTACTTTTAAGTTGCTTCTCCTATTTTTTTTATGTTAATGTGATGGAGAAAAAATAGTCTTTTTATTATCTTGATTTTTTCGCTTGTTTGGTTTTGGATCCTTGCATTTTGGCAGAGTTTATGTATGTCTAAATAAATCTTGATTTTGGGTCATTTAGGAATGTCCGTATATGTATAGATATGCCTACTATGAATTTTTATGGTGATTTTTCTTGCCTTTTAATGCATCTATTATTGTCATTTGCGATTTATCAATCTGATCCCTCTTTGTACATGTATATGAACTCATCAAATATTTGAGTCCTTTATTTTCGGTCCTTTCGTTATCACTAAGTTTGGAATTTGAAAGCATGAACATTCTATCCTTTTTCCTTAAAAAAGATTTCTATTAAATGAAAATAAATAAATAAATAAATAAGTAAAATTTGATATTGTGCTTGATGAGGAAGTGGGACCCTATGATTTTATAATGTTATATTTCTTCTGTTTAATTATTTGCCTATTAAGAGACATAAAATAACACGTAGTGTGATTTCTCAGGTCTAAAAGATACTATACTCATAGATATATACTAGAACTAAGCTTTCACAAAAGTGTTTTCATTGTTCCGTTTTAAGATGTTGGTGGATCATTAGATAGAAGAAATGTAGCAAAATGATCAAATGAATTTCTATGGGCATAATAAAACTTGTATAAATGATTTTAACATAAAACATTTAGAAAACATAAAGATGATACCATTAATACTAATAGTCTCTGTGTTCATTTAAGTAACATCAAAGAACACCGAATCATGGATATGTTTTTTGGATAAATTTCGTACCTGTTAATAGAGCCATAAGCATTTGTTCTAGAATTGATTATCCTTACTTAGTCCTTTTTAACTATTTCCACCAACCTTTACCTACTTTTATATGTCTTAATGTTTCTATAGACTTGGTTTTTATAGTGGGGAAAATCACTATGCATGCACAGTGTAAAGGATAGTGCAAATCCACTTTTTTGTCTAAAAATCTTTTCCATTAAAATGGTTTTAGATTTTAATGTTGGGTTATTACATTATCTAAAGAGAAAATGTTTTAATCTCCTATTAACCAGTCTTTGATTTCAATTGGGTCCAATAGGGGGCAATTGGTAGCCCATTCTAGAAGAAAGTTAAAATTTTAAAAATTTTATTTTTTCATTCTGATTTTACTATTTTTTATATCTAATATTGATATGTAAATGGAATGAGTTTGGGCTCGAAGCTCAATTGTACTTATATAGGTAAGCTTATTATTTTCAATTTTGGGCCCTAATTGGCCCAATTTATGTTTGACTTGTAATAATGGTTAGACTTAGGCCTTTAGTCCCAACAATACCTATGCAAACTTTCTACCTTTGTATTAAGCTTGTGCCTCAAGTTTAACCCATTAGACATGTATGTACTCTCAATTTTGTTCTTTTTGATTTTGTTTATAGGCTTAAATTGTGTTAGCCTAATGTAAAAACATTTATTTAGGCCTCAAGCCCCATATATAATTCTTTTATTTTTTTTTATTATTTATGTAGATTAATCTTGGGCTTAAATTTTCTTAGCCCAAATGTAGTTCTTAGAAATCTATAATATAAAAGAACTTAGACCTAGGTCAAATTTGATATTTATTTTTTATATTTATAAATCCTTTGGAATTAATAATTTGAATTAGACCATGACTTGGCCCAAAAACTAAAATTTTAATTAAACACTTCATTGTATATTGACAATAACATTCAAATGACATGTTATACTTAAAAGGACAACAACAACAATAATAATAACAACAACAACAATAACAACTACAACAACGTAATTATCTTCAAAATCTTATCATGCTGAATATGGAATGACACTAGCAAAAAGTTAAGTAATAATCATGATGATATTTATAAAAAGGAACAATGTTAAGAAGAACCACCTAAAACAACATTTCATTGTCACTTGGTTTGTATCGAGCAAATTGAGTGTACCCAGATAAATTAGATATCTACAATATGTAATTAAAATGAGATATTACTACATTTACTACCATAAAGTTATTAAAACTATCAACTATTTATTATAAGTTATTATTTTATGGCAAAATATTTTAACTTTTTAGCAACAATAAAGTTAGATATGCAGCAAAATATATTGGTACTTAGTTATAGAAATTATAAGTTATATAGCTAACTTTTAGCTATGTCATTTTTTACTATAAAATATTTTATTATAGAAAAATCATTTAGCTATAAAATTTTGTATTTTTAGCTTTAATAAGCTTCATAACTATAGATACAAAATGTTATAGTGAATACTTCCATTTTAATGATTTTTTATAATAATTACATAAGTGAAATTAAATATGTGATCCTAATTTTAATAGGATTATTGTCATTTTTTTATCATGTAATGGTTTTAATATCACTTTTTTTTGTCAAAATATACTCTTAAATTATCTGAAATGGTTTTTTTAATTATAACCAATGAAAGAATGTCTTATGACTTTCATTCTAATGGCAATTTCCTTTATCTTGATAAGTTTAGTGATAAAATTCTCTAGTTGAAATGGCATGTTACACTGTTGAACTATGTAACTGACTATCATGCTTGTTTGTCTTAACGTATGTGATTTCTTGATACATTCGTGTAATTATTGTAATTATGTAATGAGTAGGTAGTGTTTGTGTAATGAATAGACAATGATTATATGCTAGATTTATCTTACCTAATTTATCAAAATTTTTCTATAAATACTTTACCTACATTTGTAAAAATCCACTTGAGAAGAAATAAAATCTCTATTTCTCAAATTCTTCATTTTTTCCTTAAAATTTTCATAGCGTTAGAGCTTATGCTCTTTCTATGGAGGTAGAATTTTTTTGTTTCCTAGCTTTACATTAAGGAAAAGTGATCCATATTTCATAAAGAAAAGTGACAAATGGCTTATTAATATTTTTATTTGCACTACAATAAGCAACTTGTTGATTTGCTCATAAAAGGTCTCAGCATTAGGAATTTTCACATGTTAATATGCAAGTCATGCATGTGTGTTGTCACACCCCGAATTTTGGTATGATTTTTCTAAGGATAGAATTAGAATTAGAAGAAAAAGTATGAAATGAAATGAATGTATGGATCGAGTAGAGTCGATTGGTGTGAACAACGAAGTGAAAAATGATTAAAGGACAAAATGATAAATACTTAAATTGACCAAGGGTAAAATTGAAAATGAGTAACTAGAGGCCTAGTGATGAGTAGAATGTGTGGAAAGGGTGAAAAATAAGAATGTAGCACATAAGGAGTATGAAAATGTGAAAAGAATACGGTTTGATAAATGGTCCCAGTGAATAGTGACATCAGGTCGTGAATAGTGCATATCATACCAGGAGGTAGTATTAATTATTTGATGAATTATGGTGCAATTTGAGAAGCATTTGAAGTCATATAGGAGGTTAAAAATAAAAAATGAGATCTAAATTACAATTTATGGTGAATAGTAAATCATTTAGGGCTGATGAAAAATTCAAAAAATGTGCTTAGAAAAAATTGAAAATTAGCACTTTCTGATACTAAAATAATTTGAGGAACATGAAAGTCATGTGAGTCAAATCTTTACAACATGGAACTATTAAAAATTGATGAAAAAATTCAATTAAATAAATATCTATAGAAAATATGGTAGAAATTAAATATCGAGAGCAAAATAGGCCATTGGATCAAATAGTAGCATCGAAGATCTTGGCCATCCAAGTGTAATGGGGATTAATTGAGATGGAAATTATTAAATGATATTTAAAGGCAATTACATATGGAATACATCCCACCATCCTTGTGTAAGTGCTATCTTTTAATCCTAGCTATCCATTCCTCATATAAATACCTAAATAATAATTAAATATTCAATTATTTTCGGCCAACATCTCTTCCAAAATTCCCCTCCATGTCCGAATTTTACCTCTCTATTCTCTACCATTTTTACACCTTAATTCTACTAAATAATTACCAAAAATTATAGTTAAAAGGATGCTCTTTCCAGCTTCGTGTCTTAGCCTCTGTAATTAGCCTAGAAAGAAAAAGGAATTAGAGGAAAAAAAGGATAGAAAGAGGAGGTTTAAGGCTCAAATACATGTAAGTATATTGCTTTTTAAGTTGGTTAATTTTATGGATTATTTAGAATATTTTAGTGAGTATTTGAATAAGTGATTAAGAATATTTGTGATTAATGTTGTTTTAATGAAATTTTTCATGAGGAATATGATTATGCAGTTGATGGAACTTGAAGAATTGGTGATGGAATGATGCAATTAAAGTGAGAGAAAATAAGATAGATAGATTAAAGCTTATTAAAAGGTATATGCATTCTTATACCTTAAAACTTATACATGTATGTTAATGGAAAATTAGTAATTGTTTGATTGTGAGTTGATGTATGGAATTAATGAATGATACATGTAAGTAGATACTAAAGGAAGTTATAGAAGTATGCAATTAAGGAAAAAAAGAAATAGAAGTAGGAAATACTACTTAGGTCAAACTTATAATAGAAAGGAAAATATTAAATAAAAGTTAAAGTGATAAAATGAAGTGATTAAGTAGTGCTTAATGAATAGTTGAATATCGGAAGAGCCATAGTTAGAAAAATTAGAACATATAGATGTGAAAATCAAGCTTGGCCAAAATTGGTATTGGAGAAATACTGAAGAATTTTTATGA
>CANXYI010275973.1:0-11054 GCA_948208565.1 Hura crepitans | reverse complement strand
AGTGCTCATGCTATGTAACTATAGATGTTTACTTGAATGCATGAATTGATGTAATTAGACATACTTGATAGAGTTGTGTCCTTACCATTTTATATGTAATTGCACTATATTAAGTTTAAGTCCTAAAATTTATGTCACAATTAAATTATGTACTTAAAAATATATTATTATAGATATGTTTAGGTCAAATGTATATCACTAAGATAAGTCATCTATGTGTTTATGCTACATTCAATTTAGAATTCCTTATCTTATTTCAACGGGTTTACTTAAAATCATTTAGAGCCAAAGGTATTACATTTCCAAAATAGCCTTGAGGAATGGTAAATGGGTTGGTAAACTAAGAACAATGAGCTGATAAAAGCTAATAAATATCTATAAGCTAATAAATATCAATGGCCTCAATTGCTATTATTGTGAATAATTCATATGACCTAGTGCCAAGTTGTATGCTATTGCAAATCTTCATAATTCCCTCTCTAGCATACCAAATCTACCCTATCCTAGATTTTGCATGGGTTACCTTAAGTTCTAAGCTTTTAATTTAAATACCATGGGTTGTGATTCGCTAAGAGTTATACATAGTGTACCAATTTTTTTTCTTCCCATGCTAATATGAATATTGCTTAATCTATTATACCTGAGATAATACTATATATATGACTAGTAGTACTTATATTGGCTCACCTTATAAGAAATTCTAGTATGTAGTAGTTTGTTTAGTTCTTAAAATTAAGTTCACCTATTTCAGTTAATTAATGCCTACTATGTTTTGATATTCTCCCTTGCCTTGATGTAATCGGGTTATTTTGTAAGAACTAACAAAAACTTAGAAAACATGTAATGATATGTTTATAGCATCCCTAATGTTATTGACAATTATGAAAAATGCCTAAATAATTATATAATTCATGTGATGTATGATTTATGAATTTGGTATAAGATAGGCACTATGAGGTGAACATGATCATGCTTTTTACATGCAAGTGTTTAGGAAATGCAAATATGCTCACTAAAAGATTGCAAGGATATTAAGTATGAGGCTGGTAGAGCATTTTTATCACTCCTAAAAAAACAAATCAATTTAACTAAATATAGTTAACTTTAGGAAATCAAACTAGCTAATAAGATTTTAAGATAATGGTGTACGTACTCAAATCTCAGTTGTGTTTACTTCAGCTTATGATTTTTCCTTGCCTTTATTCGTACCTAGTCCTACTTCTCACCTTCACATCCCTTCATCCCTTCCTTTATGGATTGTTACTTGCTTAACCCTTGCTCTTTCCTTTCATTATGAAAACCTTGTCTCTAGATTTCTACTATTTCTAAATTCCTTGGTTAAACACCTTCTGCTCTTTATTTCCCTTCTTCTCTCTTTTTTTCCTTACTAGTTATCCCTATTACTCCTTGAAATTTTAAGCAGCTTGTCCCCTTTTTTTTCTTTTTAACCTATACTAATGTTTAGATTTATTGCGACAATTAAATTGACTCATCAAGTTGGTTTATTTTAAGGGAGAAAATCCTTTTCTTTCTATTTATCATTTATTTATTTATTTATTAGTATAATTCCCCCACATAATTATAGAATTTACTACCCAAACATCCATGTAGTTTTCCCTTTTTCATTGATTTAATCACTTTCAAAATTTTTATTAATCCCCGTATAATTCAAACTCATGTAATAGCAATTAATGAAGCATAAATGTAACAATAAGTGGATGTCACATAACAATAAGGGATAAAATTAAAGGATATAAAAAGGGAGATCTTAACAGAGAATAAAAAAGTAAGATGAGATCAAATGCGGTGTGAAGAAGAAGTATCTAAAGATATGGAATTTAATCATTCTAATGTGCCTATCAATATTCCCTAATGTTAAGGGTTGTCTTTATAAACATAATGCATAGGGGTTTAGGTTATGCTTGATTTTATATCATCATCATCAGAACATTCATAATCATTATACACCATTTTCATTCATTGACATCATAATAAGTACAATGTAATCATATGTGTACATGTATATTGCCTTAACTAAAGGGGACCGTGATATGTTGCATTTACAAGAAAGTGCAATACAGAAAGAATTTAGGCAATTATGTTGAAGGTCATGATGATTGAGGATGGAGTAGAAAAGAAATATTAAGCCTCAAAATACAAATGTAATTAGTTATATAGTAATATTAAGAAGGAAGAATTATTATGATAATTCTGAGTAGACTATTGATTTATAAAGACATGTAACTAGAGTAGAATGGAAAAAGTGTGATAGATTTATTTTAAAAAAGACAACCTGAATAGTACTAGTGGGTATCTCATGCTATAATAACAAGAGGGACTGCAAAAGTTAAGCATGTATGTTGTATGCCCTCTATAAAAAGCTTTGAGATTGGAAGCATGTCATTAGAATTTTAAGGACGAAATTTCTTAAGAGGAGAAGGTTTGTCACACCTTAATTTTTAATCTGGAATTTATAAGGATCAAAATGGAACCAAAAAGAAAAAAAATAGGGCATGAAATAGATGTACAATTTAGGTAGAGTCGATTGAGGTAATCTACGAAGTGAAAAATGATCAAAGGGCAAAATGGTAATTTCATTGAAAGGGCAAGGGAAAAATGTGCAATTCACTATCCATGGTCAAAAAGAAGAGAGTGTCACATGGTTGTAATAAAAAAGCAACATATGGCCTAATAATGATGTGAAAATGTGAGAAAAATGAAGTTTGGGAGCTAACCTTGATGAATAGAGCAACTTGGGCCATTAATAGTGTTCACATGCCAAATGGAGTTAAACCGGCCAAAAATTCATATTAGTTATGAGAAGCATTGTGGTGAAATTTAAGGAGCAATTGAGGTAATATAAGGGGATAAAAGTCTAAAATAAAATATGAATTTATGGTCTACAGGTAATAGTAAATTTCTTAGAGCTGAATGGGAAAATTTAGAAATATGCTAAGAAAATTCAAAATGTGGCACACTTTGATGGCAAAAAATTATAAGGAACCCAAAAAAATCATAGTGTTGGAATTTTCTAAAGATAGAAGCTATGAGAAAAATTAATGAAATAAATTCAATTAAATGTATATTGTGTACGGAAAATGACAAATAATTGTGTAGGGAGAATTTTAGGCTCATGGATCAAGTTGGGATGTGGACTCATCATGGCTATCCATGTGGAAAGAAGGAAGTGATGATTTGTCATAAATTAAGTGATATTTTTAACCCATACACACATGGATTAATTTTAGTCATCCATATGTATATATTGACTTTAAAACCTAGCCATCCATTTGTAATATAAATATGTAAATATTAATATTTAATTCATTTGGTTTTAGGAAATTTCTCCCTCTCAAAGACATCTCAAATTGAAATTCTCCTCATGCCTTCCATCCATATTTTTCTTAACAAGTTATCAAATAAGTGCCAAACTTCATGTAAGAAAGAGTGTCTTCATCGTCTAGCATGTTAATCCTTTGAAAATTCATGGAAAAAGAATGGTTTTAGAGGAGGAATAGAGATGGAAGAAAGGGTGTTTAGAGGTTAAAGAAATGTAGTTAGTTGGGTTTTTATTTAGAGTTATTATATTATTTATTTGAAGTTATGACTATTTAGTAAATAAATTGAGTTTAATTATATGATTAATACCATTTTAATGGGCTTTTCATGATGAAATGGTTATGGAATTAATAGGGATAAAGGATGAATAAGAGAGAAGGGTGAAAGAGGAGATGAAGATCTCATGAATTAGAGCTCATTAAAGTGGTATGTGTATTCTAAACTAAGATTTGTGCATGATTATGATTATTTGAAACCTAATGTTAATATGTTGCCATATTTAAGTGGATTACATGAATGGAAAATTTAAAGACATAGTGTTTAGATGTTTTAGAAGCGAAAGAAATAAGGAAAAAAGGAAGAGAAAATTTTAATTAGTATAAGTTTACACTTATAATTAGTTTTTAGAAACTTTACATAAAATATGGAATTTGCTCATTTAACTTGAATAGGTTAGCTATAGTAAATTTAAAGTTTAGGAAATATAATTAGGACTTAAGGGAGTATGTTAGAATGGTAAAATGATGGGATAAAAAGGGTTAACATGAAAAATCAAGTATGGCCAATAATTCATGAGGTGTGTAATAAAGAGTAATTATGGATAATTAGGTGGATTGTAAAATAAATATGTAAATAGACCTTTGAGAATTTGTGTTATGAAGATTATGACATTGATATGTACACATATATGTTAAGATGATAAATTAGAAAGCATAAATAATAAATAATAATGAAAATAAATTAATTGAAGTATGGCAAGTCAATTAAAGAGAATAATAAGTAGATAAATAATTCCAAGTGGTCAATATGGAATAATCCTATAGAAGTGTAGATAAAATATAATTAAACAAAGGAGAAAGGAATTTAAGAGGTCAGCTGTATAGAAAACAGAAATTGAATTAATGATAATAAAAAATCACAGAATTTAAGAATTGAATGGAAGAAAAGTAAATATAAGAATAACATGAAGGTGTGAAATAAACTACATAATTAAGTAGATTTAAAATAAGGGAATTAAGATAAAAAAAATACACATGAGCCTTAAGACCTAGTTATGCAAAAGATCTTAATTATGTGAAATGAGGAAAGAATGTATACATGTGTAAATAGGGGTGTGCAAAATACATTAATAATAATAATAATAATAATAATAATAACAACAACAACAACAACAACAACAATAACAACAACAACAACAACAAAGATGTCAATGATAATAATAATGACAATAATAATAACATTAATAATAATAAAAATATCAATGTTAATAATATTAAAGAGGAGGAAGAAAGAAATTATAATAACATAAAATAATAATCAAACACAATAAATTAAGGCCAATTATAATAGAATGACTTAAATAGGATTGGAGTGAAATTAAATATATTTATAAAACCACTTAAAGGAAATTAAGGTGCAGTAAATTAGGGAATTAAGATGAAATTAATTATATGCACAAGAAAGAGGGAGAAACTATATGGTACATGACACCTTCTACCTTATCCATACTCTGGCCCCGAGTAGAGTGCATGCACGCATACCGATATCTAATTTCACTACCCATAAAAACCTAATTAAATTAAAACTTTTATTAATTAAATGATTTCTTTACTTATTGAGTTGTAAAAACACTAAAAATCATTTGGCACGCTTTATAAGGCAACTTTTGGGGTTATCGTGTAAAAAATTCAATAGTATAATGGTTATATCGGGACACTTTCCTAAATAGTAGACCTGTTAAAAACACTTCTATAAAGACATACAACACATCTTAACTCCAAATGGGTCCTTCTAACCCTCCAAACTCATTAGAAAAACACAGAGCCTTAGGCTCAAAATCAGACAACATTTTGACATGCAATATCACTAGTTATCACATAAATCATGCAAGAAAAAATAATGCTTTCACAATAATATAGTTTTAGTTACAAAAACCAACCAAAGTTATAGATTAGACCTAATCCCTCTGGAATCACAAAAGCACACTATCAATATTATATTTACATTATTGCACTATTACAAAATGATCAAAATACCAACATAGGGGCTATCTTCAGAAGTCTCTTATGGTGCAGAAGCCTTGGCACTAAAATACTGCTTTGTTACCTATGCATCACAAATAAGTAATGCACTAAGCTTTTGGTTAGTGGTGTAATCACTTTAACTTGAATATGACAATTTAAGCATGTATTATAGCAATATATGTCAAGTGAACCATTTAAAATTCATACATATGCACACAATATTAATATCTCAAAAATTATACATTTTTATGCATATACTTAAATTTAAAAGCATAAAGCTACAACGTGCCCATATCTATAACATAATTGTTCTTATCATACTTAAAATAAACCATAATCATAATGTGTTCATACAACATCCAAAACATACATATACTCAAATACACATTACAAGAATTATGATAACATACATTTAGAACCACAACCATGCATACGTGCCATTACAACATATTCGGGATTCATGACCCTATATATGCCAATACATAGATCTTAAGAGTATTAGACTCTATATTATACCACGTATAACATACTCTTAGCTTTAAACGTAACACCCCCTGCACATTCCTAAAGGAAATAGACAAAGGGCATTACTTCCCATAGGTCACCCATTATTGGATTTCCTTGGGGCTCGTTCATTTAATACTTATATCACTTTGACCAACATTAATGTAACTTGACTATTCATTGTTTATTTCCATATAATCTTTCATTACTGCCTATTTTAGTATGTTAAAACACCAGATTATGTTTGTTATCTATTTACAAAAAATTGGATAACATAATGGCTACTCGGTTGAAAAACCAAAAAATTTTCCTACAAGAGAAGCCTTCTAAAATAGTTTTAACCCAAAACTCAACTCTTGGACCCTTCTTGTAATGCCCATAAACCAAGATTTTATGAATAGTACTTTCTCTGCCCGAGGGATGTTGCCTGTGGTGCGTTGCATCATTTTCAAGTCTAATGATTGGCATATTGGTCATCAAACTTTGACGGGCCTGAAAGTGGGTAAACCAAATTAAATGAAAAATTTAGCAAAACCAATAAATCATGTCGGGTCAAGAACTACTGTATGCGGAGATAAAATAATGTTGTGTCGGGATAGCTCTAGGAAATGCCCAGACAAACCTGAAAATATCATATCCTGATCCTAAAAAATTATACTGAGTATGATGGAGAAGGAATTATAATTTTCTGAGGTCGTTTAATATTGTTTCGGAATATTTTATTCTAACAGGGTGAATAGTGCCAAAAAGTCAACTATTGACTTTTGACTTGAAATTTTACGTGGGCCTTAGTGATACTAAGCTAGGATTTTTAAAACTAAAATGATTATTTTTGGAAGTCCAAGGAATATTTTATGAATTTTTGAAGTTTCAAATGGCATAGGATGAATAGAAACCCTAGCTCCCGAAAGAGTTTTGAGCTGAAATTTTGTAGGACACTTAATGAATTTATTCGAGAAATTTTGGAAATAGAATCATGATTTTTGGAGGTCTATAGATATTATTTTGAATTTTCAAAATTAGAAGCAAAATTGGATTAATTTGGGTCGTCTGATCAACACGTGGCACGATCGTGGCCATCCACCTTGCAGATATACTTAAGGGGACATGTGTTTGTGTATGGATAGTAGAAAAGAAACCATCTTCTCCTCCTCCCACAAAATGGCCAACGCCATTTCCATATAAAACCTCTACCATTTTTTGTTCTTCTCTCTCTCCTCCTACCATAAAAACTCACAAAATTCATCTGGTCCTAAACCTCCATAACTCCTTAAAGACATTCCAAGTGACTTAATGAGAAAATGATGCCTAGAAATCGAGTTTTGAGTAGTTGATGAATAGTGCCAAAATGAAGAGTAAGTTTTTCTTTTTAAGGTTTCTTATTTTTCTTAAGAGGTATTTGAGGTGTAGATGTTATTTTTGGAAAGAGATTTCATTTTGGTGTTGCATATAATTTTGTAGAAATTTTCAAAGGTTAGAACTATTATGGAAATGTTAGAAATGGTGGTTCATAGTGGAGGAAGGTGAATCCATGGTTCTAGAGTAGCTTTGACATGATAGGGAGTCTACTGTAAGTGAATTTAACTGAAACCTATCATGTATGTTATGAAAAACATGGAATCGAAGCTCAGGTGCTTGTATGGAAGTGATAGTTGGATGGGTGTTCATGGTAATATGTATGTGAAATGCATGCTAGGTTGTGTAAATCATAAATATATAATGATATGGATGTGAATGGGATGTGGAATGGATGTATAGGTATGTGCCATGGCATGGGTGTGACACCCCCTACCCATTTCTACCTGAAATAGGCAAGAAGTGCCACTTCCCACTGAGGTCACTCATCATAGGATTTCCCCAAGGTATTTTGTTTAACTTCTACCCAACTTTGACCAAGTTTGACCAAACCTCGCCCTAAGCCCATTCTGATTATTTATTCCTTAATTACTATCTATTTTAGTCTATTAAAACAACTATTAGGCACTATTAGACATTTGTGAAAAATTAGGCAGCATAACGACTACCTTAGTAACTAAACCCAATTCAACCTATAAAGAAAAGCACTTCCAATTCACTTGCCAGCCTTATTCCCACTTCTGGACCCTCTAGTCTACCATATCATAGTTAATAACATCATAATATACTCAGCAATCAACCACAAGGTCGTAGACCCATCAACACACAAACATGTAGAAATCGTTATATATATTGGCACGTAACACCATACATACATTTAGTTTAATGCTTTAGCTATACAACATCCCATGCTCTCAAACTATCTATGTACATGAGTTCATCTATATATACAAAGTACAAAAATGGAAAACAAAAAGAAATACTAATAGACTCTAAGGTAGCTACACTATCGATGACGTCTGATGCTGGTCCACTCTCTATTGACTACTTGCACATCGAAACACCAATAGGTTAAGTATAATACTCAGTGGTGGATTAAACCAAATATATTATGTCAATTCATGCAAAATTCACCATGTAGTGTTTCTCACACTAAGTATTTTCTATAGCTCTAAATCCATTTATTTCTTTCTTCTAGTTTACTTACCTATTAATCTTAGTTTTCTTATCAGTTACTTCAATTTATTTACTTTACAAGCCCATACCGGATAGACTACACTTTAAGACATTGGACAATGGGATGTATCCTGTACAATGGCCCACTTTTAGGGCCTACATAGCTGCACCTACCTTCCCTGATACTCAAGGACCTGTAGCAGATAATAGAGACACATCTGTAGACTACCCTTACTATCTAGACCTGATAGCAATAAGCACCAATGGTGGATACTCTGGGACCAGTTCGTAGACTAATCCTAATCAACAATAATACCCTATAGTGCAGTGGCTTATCATAGAACCTAAATGGCTACACTCGCCATAACTAATACTTAGCAGTGGGCCCTAGAAGGACCGACTACCTGCCAGTTGCTCTATCCCTAGTTGACCGGTTAACCCATCCAGTGGGTGTCTACCTGATCAACCATTAACCATTTCAGACTATTATTACTATTATTTTACCATTACATTATGTGTTTTGATGACATTAGACCATACATCGTAACTTTGCCCACAGTCACAAAGTTACTATTCATTTGGTCAGTTTTCACAACTGACACTATTCATTTGGTCATTTTTGCCTTTTATGCTTTCCATTATTTCTATCATTGAAGTCTTTTTTCCATCAATTCCTTACCTTATTATTGCAATATTCAATACCTAATATAAAGCCTATTATTTCACCATGTTTTTGGTCTCATTTTCTCACTTAAATGAACTACCTTTCTATACCTTATAATGTGCTCATTTTAGGTCACTTTATTTCGGATTACTACATTTAAATTACACAAAAATGCATCTATTACCTAGCTTCACATACCATGTCCATTTTAACACAATTTCGGCCACCATGAACACACACTTTCTCACATGAATTCTTTCACGACTAAATTTACAAATCTTATTAATTTAATGTCAAATATACTATTATAATGTCCATTTGCCTAATTAAATACATATACACCATTTTATCAAGTTTACATATAAGTTCACACATATAAACCTAATCAAACAAGATTGGCATAAGGTATTTAAATTAATCCACATACCTAGGGTGCATTCACACCCCTTTCTCCACCACTTGACCCTTGAATTGCTTGCTCCCTCTCACTTGAATTGTTCACCCTTAACATACACAAAAATTAGCTTCGAAAATTTCTAAAAAATCACTTATAACTCTAATTTAACTTCTAAAACCATAGCAACTCTTAGAGTTGCCTAAGCTACCTATGCCAAAACTAAAAAAATGAGATTGAAGGGTTTTTGCTTACTTAATGCACTATTCACCTAAAGTGGTGAATTATGCAATTTTAAACTCTTTTCTTCGCTTTCTTCGTAGAATTGGGGTCTTTAGATGATGAGGATTAATTTATAATAATTTTTGGTGAAATTAGGTGGCGTTTACGAAAGAGAAAAAATAGAACTCATAGAGAAAAGTCCATGGTTAGTGTCGGCTATGGATTTTTAGTGGGGAGGAAGATGACTTTCACATGTGTGGGTTAGTTACACATGTCTAATAACTTATACTTGATGGGCTGAATCCATTTAATTGGGCCAAATGGGCCCCAATTACTTTATGTACATATTATGCCACTTTTTGATTCGAAAATTCATAAAATATTCTCCATGTGTCCAAAAATTCCCATTTTAGTTTTAAAATTCCATGATTAGTGGGACTAAGGCCCATGTAAAATTTTGGGTCAAAATTTCACCGTTGACTTTTTAGCATAATTCATGATCATAATAAAAATATTTAAAAAAAATATCTATTGACCTCAAAAAATTCTAATTCCTCCTCCATCATACTCAGTGGAATTTTTGAGGTTCTGTTTATGATATTTTCAAGACCATCTGAGCATATCTTGGGGCTTTCCCTACCCGACCTCATTTTATCTCCGTAAATAGTAGTTCTTAGCCTAATTTGAATTACTAGTTCTGCTAAAGTTTTAATTCTTTCATTTTCCCTATTTTTAGGCCCATCAAATTTTTACGACCAATACACTAGTCATTGGACTTGAAATGACGACCCGCACCACAGGGAACATCATTCAGGCCCAACCAGTACTGTTTATAAGACTTTGACTGTCGGGCATTATAATTCTTCCCCTCTTAAGAAATTTCATCCACAAAATTACCTGAAGTAAAGAGATGAGGATATTGCATCCGCATATGCTCCTTACTTTCCCATGTTGCCTCTGTCATATTGTGGTGTCTCCAAAGCACCTTCACTAGTGGAATCATCTTATTCCTCAACTGCTTCACTTCCTTCGCTAGGATCTGTACGGGTTCTTCCTTAGAAATCAGATCTGGTTGAATTGAATCTCCTCAGTAGCTATCATATGTGTCGGGTCTGATCGATATTGTATTAATAGGGATACATGAAAGACATCATGT
>CANXYI010275933.1:0-18829 GCA_948208565.1 Hura crepitans | reverse complement strand
TTACTTAACTTAGTTCTCTATAACTGATCTGGCATATCTATGTAAAATGCCTAAAATTCTCTATAACTGATCTGGCACATCTATGCAAAATGTTTAAAATGCCCTTTAGCTGGCCTTTAATGTGAAACTTAGAAAATACTGCTCTATTATGCATAATTTTTTTATATCATAAATAGTTTAATCATTTACTTAATTTAATTCTTTAGCCCAACTAGAAAAATGACACTTTAAGACACTTCATTTAGAGGGAAAATAAATTGGTGCAGTGGTCCTCATTTTAGACCTACGCCACTGCACCGACATGTGTGCCATAATGGAGATCAGCATTGCCTCCCTAGACACAATAAAAGTGACTATATGGCATAATGGAGATTAGCCCATAAGCCTCCTTAACCACAAATGAGTAACTATGTGACATAATAGAGATTAGCCTATAGGCCTCCCCAACCATAAATGATCATTAGGAATTTATGGAGATTAGTCTGTAGACCTCTCTAACCACTAATGAACTAGCAGTTGCAAAACCTTAAGTTAATTGGTTAACCCATCCAGTGGGTGTTTAACAAATGGGCCAAGTAGCTTAGTTTAACTTTATTTATTAGCCAAAATTATTCTTTTAATATTTAAGTCTAAAAAACAAATAGTTAAGAATTTTATCTTATACTTCAAAATTTTATTTAGATTGGTACAGCCACTTTTTGGCTCTATCGTGTAGAATTCCATTGAAAAACTTAAGTTTGATTATGCCAAAATTCAAGATAATATATGTTATAATTTGCTATGGCATTTCCACTTAAAAATGGAATACTTTTTGGTTTAATGACATTTTGGGTTCAAATAGAGGTCAACTAGACAGTTATAGGTCATTTTGACCACTTTTAAAGTCCCTTTTCTAGGACTGTTTTAAGTCTAAATTAAGCTCAATTTTAAAGTTTCTTTTTAGTATTTTATTGGGCACTAGGCCAACTATAACTGGGCCAAGTCCATAGCCAAAACATAGGCATCAAAGGTGCTAAAACTGGGCCAAAATATAGGCACAATGCATACTCTAACTGTGCCAAATCCATGGCCAAACTATATTTCAAGATTAGCCTCTTAAGGCACAATAAGGTTCAACTTATTAGTTCATTTAAAGTCATTTTTAAGTCACTATCTTAAACTTTAATTATATGTTTTAGGCTAAAACTTTCTTAGCCCTTTCAAGGAATATTTTCAAGTATACATTATGATATCACTACGTCATTTACTTAGCTAATTTTGTAGCCAATTCATGCCAATGATTAAGCATTGTAATTCCCTTTACTAATACTTTATTCACTTAAATTTCATGCTAATATGCCATGGATTAACTCTCAGGTACTTAAGAAAAATGGACTAAATTTCTTTTTCTTAACATATGATGACCTTGTTAAATCACATACACATCCCATGAACTCAAGTGTACTTATAAACATTTCATTTTCAACCAACTAAGGCTAAGGTATCAAATTACATTCCTAATACTCAACCATTAAAGTTCATGGGTACAAATAAAATAACATATTCCTTGATTTTTTTCTTCTCAATTCTCATGGTCCTCCTCCTAGCATGCCAAATAGATATTGAATACTCATCATAGGTAGCAAATTACTCAACCAAGCAATCTTAGATATCAAATTCAGCAAGCATTTTTTAGGCTACTTAGACAAACATTAAGAGCACATCCCCAATTACATTAAATACTAAAGATAATCAACATCAGAAGGAAAAATTCCACTTAGAACACATCATTGCAGCCCTTCTAAGTCCATGTTCACTAGCCTAGGCACCCATACACATGAAGTTAAGTCTAAAAGTCCACTTACATAACACTTTGAAGGTGTCAATCCCATCAAAAGTTATGATGCAAGCCTAATTCCAACTTCCATGGTAAACTTGTCCTTTCTTCTATGAGCCACCAATTACCATCCAGTGGCCACTACTTCCTTATACAAACCACCACATAGATGTTAGCTATGATTTAGCAGAAAAAATCACCCAAAAACCCTGAGAAATTAGGGAGATATAGCCATAAATTCACTTTGGTGTCATGGTTCTGGACTATTCTGAACCAGTCCTCTTGTTTGATTTTTATCTCCTAAACCACTGCTCCTTTTGCCCTGATTCTTCTTTGCCGTGGTGCCTAAGATCCTAAAGAATTTTTAGCCATAATAATCTTCTCATTTAGCCACTAGAGAAGAAAGTTATGGCCTAGAGAATGAGGGACTAGTGTCGGTTCTTTTGGCAAAAGGGAAATGGAAATCCACTTGTCACTTACCCTTTGCAACTTGACAAGGTTATTCAGCCACTTGGCATTGTTATGGACCCCATCTTGACACATCAAAGTTGTCTCGAAATTCCTAAACCATCCTTATTTTTTGGCAAACTTCAAAAATTCATAGAAATTCTCTCGGACCTCCAAAAATTATACTATTTGTTTAAAAATTCCTATTTTAATTCCCTTTACTTACTTATATATTTTTGCAGCCAAATTTTATGGATAAGGCTATTTTCAAACTACCTCGATTTGCATGCCAATCTAAAAAATTATGAGAATTTGCAAACTACCTCTGATTTTAAAAAAATTTTCACCATTAGACTCATTGTAATTTTTTAGCTTCAAGGTCCACTATTATTAGGTCCGTCTGGACATATCCCTAGTCAGTCTCGGCTCGAAAAATTTTTATTGCCTTGATGGGTGGTTCTCAGCCCGAAATGAATTGTTAGTTTTGCTAAATTTTTTAATTTTGCCTTTTTCATCAAATTAAGGCCCCTCAAAGTTTCATGACTTGTACCACTACCTCGATCCATGTGTAAGTGACCCTGCACCCAGGGTGTACCTCTCAGACCTTATGGCACTATTCACGAAGCCTTAGAATAAAGGCATTACATAATACTATCCATATTCATGCACATTTTCATCATATACATGTATCTATTATTCATTCTCATATCATACACATCGTATGTCATAATATCCTTCACATACACATGTCATATCAACCATCCCTATGCCATGGCCCCAAGCCTTACCTCTCGGCCAAAATGAGATTATAGCCTTACACCAATTTTCTTTACCACTTTAACATATAGACCATCAAAATCATACATAACCAACATCAAATTAGGCTTGTATCAATCATTCCTACATAATACATGCTCAAATTATAACTTCCATAGGCATGTACAAGACAATTCACATTCAAAGGCAACATGGCATGCTTTTATTCAATCAAATTCACATACCTATGCACACTTCGAGGCTTCTCCCATGCTTTAGAATAGCTAATTCCTTGGTTGAACATCATCCCCGCCATAGCCTACATACATACCCATTTTGCTTAGAAAATTCATAAAAAATCCAACAAGCTGTAAATTGAAAATCTAAAGGCATAGGTAGTATTAAAATGATGAAAACCCCCTAGGAATAAAATTATAAAAAATGAAAGAAGACACTTACACCATGTTTTGAAAACTCTTACCACCCTTTATGTATACTAGGCCTTTAGTGAATTTTCTTGACTTCTATGATTGCCTATGTATCCTAAGCCTTCAAGGATTAATTTATACCTAATTAATATTATTTTTGGTGGAATTATTAGTAGGAATAGAGCTTAATGAATAAAAATTAGAGGTGGAAAAAGGGCAGAAGGCATTGGCAATAAGAGAGGCAAGAGGAAAGAAGAAAAGTAGGTGGAGGGTGAGGTGGTAATGAGAGTCCATATTGCAATAAGAGAGGTATTTATAGTGGTGAGTGGGTGCCTCAGGTAGTGACACAAGGACCAAAGCACCCCAAAAATGCTCGATTTCGGTTGTAACTTTGGGCAATATTTAAAAATCACTCTAGCCTTAAAAAATTATTGCATTTTTTCTAAATTTCCTAAATTAGGGTTATTTATAGGGCCATAAAATTTCACGATGAAATTTCATCGGCAAGTCAATTAACAAATTCCTTAGAAAATTGAGAAAATCGAGAAATTTTGAAAAATTACCAAGCAATCACAAAAAAAAAAATTAGAATTCCTTCACCAATGGTGTTAATGAAATTTTTTACCTTCAAGTTATGGTATTTTTAGGTCTGTCAGGGCATGTTTCGGGTCATTCCCAACCCAAGTCCATCTGAGCTTACAGCCCACTAGATTTAGCCTAAAATAATTTACTCGTTCTGCTAAATCTTTAAATTAAATCTTTTTCATCATTTTATAGCCAGTTAAAGTTTCATGACTAGTGCACTCTTTCTTGAGCCTTATGAAGGTGACTCGGCACTCCGAGCACACTTTTCAAGCCTTAGAGGTACTATTCGTAGAGCCTCGACTTACAGGCGTCACATGTTCGAGGACACTATCCCAAATAATAGTTTACAAGAAAACACATTTCTATAATGTCCAAACATTTCAATCTATCTCCATGATCCTTTTGATCACTCTAAACACTTCTTCAAAACTCATCAACTCAACACATGGAAAAGATATCATACAACATAAAAAAAATCCAAGCATGTTTATACATGTTTTAAAGAGTTTGCAAAACTATATACAAAACATGTCTATGCGCAGTCCCTTTATACAAATATGTGTGCCCTTAATATGTACATCACATAATAAATACAAAAACAACAAAATACCAAAAGATCTACTCTTCTAATATTGAGGCTTTAGCTTTAATTAGTTTTTTAACCTATACACTGCAAACAATGAGGTGCTAAGCAATTAATTAGTGGTGTAATCAATTTAATATACTTCCACATGTATTCATAAATTCTTTTATTTATATACCTTTACATTCATATACTAGCATTCCATACAAGATAAGTATAACCATTTATGATATATAAAAAACATATACATATATTTATGTGACGCCCGTAAGTTAAGGCTCCGTGAATAGCACCCCTAAGGCCTAAGAAGGGGCGTATTAGTCATAAAACTCTAACTAGCCATAAAATGATGAAAAAGACATAATTTAAAAATTTAGTAGAGTTAATAAATTATTTTAGGCCAAAATCTAGTAGGTCGTAGGCTTAGATGGACTTGGATTAAGAATGACCTAGGATGTGCTTGGAAAAAACTAGAAATATTACACCCTAAAGGTTAAAAATTCCATTGAGACCATTAGTGAAGGAATTCTAAATTTCCAAAGTCGTTCGATGATTTTTTAGAATTTTTTATAATTTCAAGATTTTTTAGGAAATTGGTTAACTGACTTGTTGATGGAATTTTGGTGTGAAACTTTATGAGGCTCTAAATAGGTCTAAAAAAGGATTGTTAGAACAAATGTGTTAATTTTTTAAGGCTTGAGTAAATTTTAAAAATTTTCCAAAGTTATAGCAAAAATCAAGCATTTTTAGGGTGCTCAAGTGTCATGTGTCACCACTTGAGCCACCCTAGCCCCACTATAAATAGTGTGTCACATTAGATGGTATTAGAGCATGGTTAAATGTTCCTAGGTATTTTCCATGAGTGCCAATGTCTACCAATTGATTATTCTATTATGCTACATTGTAATGAGGCTGATTAAATCTATTTTTTTTTTGTAGTTAATCAAGATGAGTGCTAGAGCATTAGAAGAATAGGTAAAAGAAGTAGGCAGTTATGCTCCTACCATTATATAGGGAGCGTATAGTGTAACCATGCCTGAGGCTAGTGATGCTGCCTATAAGCAATAACCTTAAACATAGCCACAGTCCTAGGCTTCCCCAATATTATTATAGTAGATAGTGGATTTACTTAGACATATCACAACAATAGTTCCTCCTCTACTAACTCTAGTTCTACGTCCACTAACTCTAATTCCTCCACCTTCACTCCTTGTTTCATTATATAAGACATACCTAGAACGAGTAAAGAAAATGGGGGTTGTAGACTTTCTAAGAGCTAGAGGAGATGATGCAACAAAAGTAGAACATTGGCTAGAGATGACATTGAGGATATTAGAATAGCTAGAGTGTATAAAGGAGGGGAGTCTAAAGTGTACTACTTCTTTTCTATAGGAAGAGGCATTCCACTAGTGGGACACTATTAAGAAGAGAAGGACACTAGTAGACCTTACATATAAGTTCTTCTAGAAGGAATTTAGTAAGAGATATATACATAAATCACATAAAGATAAGAACAGTAAGAGTTATTTGAGCTAAAATATGCTAGAAGATTAGTATCTGAGTACAAAAAGGACTTTGCTAGACTCAATAGATATACAAAGGAATTTATTCCTACTAAGGAAGAAAAATGCAAAAGGTTTGAAAAAAGCCTCAATATAAAGTTGAGAATGTAGAAATCCATTACACAAATAAGAGATTTCTCAACTTTAGTATCAGTTACATATAACATAGACTAAATGGTGCAAGAGAGGAAAGAGGTCTTCTAGAGAAAGAGATAGTTCATTACAGGGCAACCTAGTTCAGCCACAGGTGCTAGTAAGAGATCGAGAGAGACACAACCTTATCTAGGGAAACAAATACACAAGCAAGCATAGTCTTAAAGATCTAGGCTACCATTAATATCTAAGCCCAAACCATGATAAATAGTTTCCATTGCTCCAACCACTATGGCTAGAAACACACCTCCCTTCTGTGGAACTTATAATAGAAGGCACTAGGGTCAGTTTAGATAGGCCAAAATAAAGGGATGTTTTATCTGTAAGTCTAGAGACCATTTTAGAAGGGAGTGTCCTAATAGATAGATAGAGGGTGCTCATATCCAGGCATCAATAGCACCTTAAAGTGAGGTGCAAAGATAGGCTACAGGTGACTAGCCTAGCAATAGCTAGGGGATAAGGTCAGAAGCCTGTATATTAGCTAGATAGTATGTAATTAGGGCTCGTAAAGAAGTAAAAGCTCTAAATGTCATTATTGGTACTTTTTATTTATTTAATGTTCCAATTTTGGCATTAATAAACTTAAAATCTACTCATTCTTATATATGCACAACATAAACACATGATAAAGGTGTAGAACCAGAAAATGTAAGCATAGATATTCAAGTCAATAGTCCTAATAGATATAGTGTAACATCAAACAAAGTGCATAAACACTATCCATTGGTGATCCATGATCAATTGCTTTCTGTTAATTTGATTAAGATACCTTTCCATGAATTTGATGCTATCTTAGGAATGGATTTGTTATTTGAACGCCAGGTTATAGTTGATTATAAACATAAGAAGCTGACCCTCTAAATTATAGAGGGATAAGAAGTGACAGTTGTGGGGTGAGAGAATATTACTAAATATTCTCATCTCAGCTATTACAGCAAGAAAACTCATCCATAAAGGTTGTGAAGCCTATCTAGCACTTGTCCTTGACACTAATACTTCAACACCTAACCTTGAACAGATTCAAATAGTTTTTAAATGAGTTGCCAGGATTGCCTCCACAGAGGGAACTTGATTTTGAAGTTGAAGTGTATCCAGGTACTTCTTTTATATCTATTACTCTTTATAAAATGGCACCTATTGAGTTAAAAGAATTGAAGGTACAATTGTAAGATTTATTAGATACGGGTTTCATCAGACTTAGTAGTTCAACCTAAGGAGCACTTATGCTCTTTATAAAGAAGAAAAATGAATCGTTTTGATTGTATATCGATAATAGATAGTTAAACAAAGTGATAGTGAAAAATAAATATCCTTTGCCTAGAATTGATGATCTTTTTTATCAACTTCAAGGTGCCAGTATCTTTTCCAAGATAGATTTCAGATCAGGGTATCATCAACTAAGGATTAAGGAGGCTAATATTCCTAAAATTGCTTTTAAGACTAGATACGGGCATTATGATTTCCTAGTGAAGCCATTTAGACTCACTAATGCTCTAGCAACTTTTTATGGACTTAATGAATAAGGTGTTTAAACAATACCTGATTAGTTTCCATTAGTGTTCATTAATGACATTTTGATGTACTCTAAGACCAAAGAAGAACATGAACAGCATCTCAAGGTTGTGCTGCAAACTCTAAGAGAGAAGCAGTTTTATACCAAGTTGAGCAAGTGTGAATTTTGGTAGGATAAAGTAATGTTCTTAGGCCATATAGTGTTAGCAGAAGGTATCTGAGTCAAGCCTAGTAAGGTTAAAGTAATGCCAGAATGGGAACCTCAAAGGAATGTGATAGAAATAAAGAGTGTCTTAGGGTTGGCTAGGTAGAAGATTTGAGAAAGGGTTATAAATGATTGCAGCATCTATGACAAGATTGATCGAAATGAATGCGAAATTTGATTAGGATGCAAAATGTCAAGAGATTTTTGATAAGCTAAAAAAAGATGCTGACTGAAGCTCCTATCCTAATTCAACTTGAATCGGGAAAGGATTTTATTGTGTATAGTGATGCTTCATTCAATAGATTGGGTTGTGTGTTGATGTAAAAAGGAAAAGTGGTAGCTTATGTTTCGAGACAGTTAAAGCCATATGAGAGGAATTATCCTACTCATGATTTAGAGTTAGTCACAATTGTCTTTGCCTTAAAAATCTAGAGGAATTACCTTTATAGTGAGAAATGTTATATTTGCACTGATCACAAGAGTTTGAAATGTCTCTATACAAAGAAGAAGTTGAACCTAAGGTAGAGGAGGTGGCTAGAATTGATAAAAGATTATCATTGTCTGATAGATTACCACCTATGAAAAGCTAATGCTGTGGCAAATGCACTAAGTAGAAAGTTCATAAAGACATTAAGAGCCATTAATGTCTAATTAGGGTTTATAGAGGAAGATGCCATCCTAATAGAATTATAAATTAAACCAGACTTCAAATAGCAGATAAAAGAGTCACAGGCTAAGGATGAATAACTGGTGTAGATTGTCCATAAAGTAAGAGAGGCAAGGCAACATGATTTGAATTGAGGGAAGATTGATGTCTATATTACCATGGCAGGTTGTGTGTACCTAGTACAGATGACCTGAGGTCATAGATACTAAAGAAGGCATATGAAGATCCTTATTTTATGAACCCAAGTAGCACAAAGATGCATTTGGACTTGAAATCTCATTACTAGTGGTTAGGGATGAAAAGAGACATAGCAGAATATGTAGCTAGATGTTTGACATGTCAATTGGTAAAAGCTAAACACCAGGTTCCATCTAGATTGTTGCATCTTATAGCACTACCAAAATAGAAGTGAAAAAAGGTTACAATGGATTTTTTAATGGGACTGCCTATGACCAAAAGCAAATGAGATGTTGTGTGGGTAATTATAGATAGACTAACCAAGACAACACATTTCATCTCGATCAGAATGTCTTATTCCTTAGAGAAACTTGCAAAACTTTATATAGATAAAATTATGAGACTTAATGGTATGCTAGTGGGTATTTTTCTGACAAAGACCTTAGATTCATATCTAGGTTTTGAAGGAAGTTACATAAAGCTTTGGGTAGCAGATTGACCTATAGTATGGCTTCTCACCCTCAGACAAATAGACAGTCAAAAAGGGTGATACAAGTGTTAGAAGATATGTTGTATAGCTATGCAATTGAGTTTAAAGGCATTTGGGACTAGTAATTATCCTTAGCTAAATTTGCATATAATAATAGTCATCAAACCAGTTTAGGCATGACACCTTACAAGGAACTATATAGCAAATGGTGGAAAACTCCTTTGTGTTGGAGTGAAGTTAGTGAAAGTAAGATTTCAAGTATTAACTTGATTAGAGATGCAAAGGATAAAGTTAAGGTTAAAGGAGAGAGATTGAAAGCTACAACTGACATACATAAATCATATGCTGACTTGAAATAGAGGGATATTAAATATAAAGTGGGTAAAAAGGTGTTCTTGATAATATCGCCATAGAAGAAGGTACTTAGGTTTAGTAAAATGGGAAAACTTAGCTCCAAATTTATTGATCCATATGAGATCATATAAATGGTAGGACTATTGGTATACAAGCTAGCTTTGCCCCCTGAGTTACAACAATCCATGATGTGTTCTATGTCTCAATGCTTAGGCAATACAGATCAGGTCCTTCACACATGATCTTTGTAGATGAGATTAAAGTCCAACAAGATCTAAACTATGAAAAAAAAACAATATAGATCCTAGCCAGATATGTCAAGCAATTGAGAATTAAAGTTATACCATTAGTCAAAGTGTTATAGAGACACAACAACATGAAAAAGGCTACATGGAAATCAAGGAGTAAAAAAAGGCTCAGTACCCATTTTTGTTTACGCTAGGTAATTTTGAGGATGGAATTTCATAAGAGGGGAAGAATTGTGATGCCTATAAGTTGAGGCTCCATGAATAGTACCCTTGAGGCTTGAGAAGGGGCATAGTGGTCATGAAACTTTTACTAGCTATAAAATGATGAAGAAGACTTAATTTAAAAATTTAGTAGAACTAATAAATTAATTTAGGCCAAATCTAGTAAGCTATAGGCATAAATGAACTTGGACTAAGAATGACCTCGGATATGCCTGGACAGACCTATAAATATTACACCTTAAAGATAAAAAAATTCCATTGAGACCATTGGTGAAGGAATTTTAATTTTCTGAAGTCATTTGTTAATTTTATGAAATTTTTGGCAATTTTGAGATTTTTAGAGAAATTAGTTAACTGAATTGCTAATGGAATTTTGGTGTGAAATTTTATAAGTCTCTAAATATGCCAAAAAAGGATTGTTAGAACAAATGTAATGATTTTTTAAGGCTTAATTGAATTTTAAGATTTTCCCAAATTTACAGCCAAAATCAAGCATTTTTATGGTACTTGGGTGCCACATGTCACCACTCGAGCCACTTTAACCCCACTATAAATAGAATGCCATATGGATATTCTATCATTTGACCAAGTGACACCTTACCTCCACCATTTCTTCCTCCTTCCTCTTTCTTGGCTATCAATGCCATTGTTAGCCTAGAACCATAAGTTCCATGCCTTTCTCCTTATAATTTGCCACCATTTCATCATCTAAAATAAGCAAATTAGGTAGAAAACATTCCTTTAAGCTTTTGGCCACTATAGCCAATCAAGAAAATTGGGAAAAAAATCACTAAAGCTAAAGTGTAAATAAATGGTATCTTAAAAATCCATGTTAATGTGTAAGGGGTTTCCTTAACTTTTTTTTCTTACAAAGACTACTTAAGTTTTTAGATTTTTAATTTAAGGCGTATAGGATTTTTCATGAATTTTCTAAGCTAAGGTATGGTGTATGTAGGCCATGAAAGGAATGATGTTCAAATGAGGAATTTGCTATTATAAAGTATGGGAAAGCTGTGAAATGAACATAGGTATGTGAATTTGATTAAATATAAGTATGCCATGGGGATTTTAAATGTGACTTAGCATAAATTTATACATGGAAATTATAGTTTGGTTAGGCATGGTGTGTGAAATTATGATATAAGCTTAGTTTGATGTAAGTGGCATATGAGGTTGATGGTTTGTATGGTGAATTGGTGAAGAAAAGGGGTGTAAGGCCATAATCTCATTTTGAGAAAGAGGTTTGGCATTATGTCATGGCATGGGAATAGTTGATATGTCATGTATATATGGTGCATATGATGGGACATGATATGTATGACATGAGATTGAATGATAGTTATGCGTGTATGGTGAGGAAATGCATGAACATGGGAGATATTAGGTATGACCAAAAGGTTTAGTCATGTATCTTAGCTTGAAAGTCATGTGTATGGAATATTTTTATGGTTTATGTAATGGGAATTTGCATGGTTGGTATGATAATATATGTGTGTGTTGTTAATTGCATGAGAAAATACATGTGTGCGCATGATCAAGGCATGGCCGAGGCATGTGTGTAGGGTGTCATGGCACAATATGCTTGGTGTGTCATGTGTACATGTGAGTATATGTTAGAATGATGGCATATGATGTTTATATGTGATAAAATATATGAAAAGACATGTATATGACCATGAACAAGCAATTGTCAAGAGGTATGTATGACTTGCTATACATGGTAAGTATGGTATGGCATGAAGTATTCCATATATAATTAGCATGACATAATGAACATCTGATGCATGACACAGATTTGGCATGAAATAAGTATGAAAATGTTAATAAGTATGGCATTATGAATGGAAATTAAAAGTAACAGAAACCTGCCTAAAATTAGGATAAGAAATAACTTGTAAATGGCAAAAAAGAGATGGTAAGAATTCGCCTAAAATGTGACGTATAATATGAACCATTTGCATATGGGTTGGATAGTAATGTAAGCAAATGCTATAGACATATTAAGATTTATGATAAGAGGTTTTATTGGACCTATAATAACATGAATATTAGCTTGAATTGGCATGAGAAACTGCCTAGTAAACAGTGGAAAATGACCCATAACGGTGTACTGGAAAAATATAAATGACCTATAATTATCCTCTAAAATTTACTTGTGAGAATGGCAATTAATTGAGACTTATAATAGACATATAATAGGGCTTGGATTATAGCATAAAATAAGCCTAAAACTGACTTGTAATTGCATATGTAAAAAGACCTAAAATTGTCATTTTGCAAGTAACCTATAACTGTCCAGTAGGAATAAACATGGACCTTTAACTATTTGGATGAAATTTAACTGTAAAAAATAAATAATAATTGTCCTCCAATAGATTGTAAATAATTTAAGATGATGATAAGTAATCAAATAAACACAAATAAGAGAGAGATGGCCAATTAGTTAAAAGCCCATAAAATAGGTTGACTGATCAACTTGGGATTAGCAATTGCTAGATATTTGTATGTCTAATATACCAGGCTAGTACAATGGTTAGGGTCTATAAGATAGGCCACTACACTTTGGTGTGAAAAATGTGATATGATGATATTTATATTTGTTTGGTAATAAGGAGATATAAGCCATATTATTAGATTAAGCCAGTGCAGTAGTCATGGTTCACAAGATGGGCCACTGCACTAGGCTTAGTGTGGAGTCTGAGATCCAAAATGCAGGACCACTACATAGTTTGAGTTCCCTCTTGGTCCAGTGTTTGAAAGTGTAGTCTACCTAGTTGGACTTAAGTGTTTGAAAGTGTAATCTACCTAGTTGCACTTACTTAATAAACAAAATAATTCACCTGATAATTAATAACAGTAACACCTAAATTAATGACAGCCTAGAAATGGCATCAATGGAAAGAGTTGAATTATCATACTGGTTAATAAAATGATATTACTTTGCTACATGGTTATTATATATTGTATTCATTCATCCATGGCACATCTGATTCATATGTATTCTTGCATTGACATGTTTTTATTATTTCAAATTCACTATTGAGTTTTATACTCAGCGTACCAATATTTTGGTGTGTAGGTAATAGCAAGTAGCAGTCTAACCTTATGTTTTGTATAGTTTAGCAATAGAGGCATTAAAGGGTATGAGATTTTGTATTTTAATGGTTTTAGTAGGCACTCACATAAATACTATAGGTTATGGGTTTATCTAGCTTAGGAGCTGCTAGTGTTTATAGATCATAAGGGAAATATGCGATGTATATAAACAAGCCTATTGAACTGTATGGTTTAATTTTTGTCTAATCTTGTTGATTTTAGGCTTGAGGCCCTATATGATTTTTGAATATTTGTGTATGATATATTGATGATATTAAAGGACTAGAAGGGTCTAGAGGCTGACGGGTGATGGAATTAAGCTTATTAGAAGTGTTTTTCATAGGTGGAAATTTTTAAAATGTCACCCGAGTAGTCGTTGTGCTGCCCAAATTTCTATAAACTCTATAATAAACTTTTAGATGGATTTTTGGCTTAAATATAGCCATAAATAGTTGTGTCTAAGTGATAGATAGAGAATCTAGGCAATATCTACCATATAATAAATAATTTGAAATGGTTAAATAAATATAGGTTTGGAGTAATTTCAAGATGGGTCACCTTGGGGGAAGTGTATTACCTATTGGATTTCTTTGGGAATCTAGTAGGTGGTGCTACATTGGGAAGTCTTAGAGCATGGTTAAATGTTCTTGTGTATTTTATATGACTACCAGTGTCTAGGAATTGATTATTCTATTATGCTACACTATAATGAGGCTAATAGGTTATATTTCTTTTATAGTTAATCAAGATGAGTGACAAAGTGCCAGAAGAATAGGTAGAACCTTAGACAAAGCCACATACCTAAGTATTACCGGCACTATTACAATAGATAGTGGATTTGCTCAGATATACCATAGCAGTAGTTCCTCCTACACTAGTTCCAGTTCCAGCTCCAGTTCCTCCTCCACTAGCTCCAGCTCTAACTCTTTCTCCTCTATCTCTACCCCTCAGTTGCACTACAAAAGACATACCTAAAAAGAGTAAAGAAAATAGTGGTTGTAGACTTCTTGAGAGCTAAAGGAGATGATGCAACAAAAGTAGAACACTAGCTAAAGAGGCATTTAGGATATGAGAACAGCTAGATTGTATAGAGAAGGAGAGTTTGAAGTGTATTACTTCTCTTTTGTAGGAATAGGCATTCCACTAGTGGGACACTATTAAGAAGAGAAAGACACCTTTAGACCTTACTTAGGAGTTAAGAGTTCAAAAAGAGATATATATCTAAATCATATAAAGATAAGATGAGACATGAGTTTTTTAAGCTAAAATATGGTAAAAGATCAGTATCTAAGTATGAGAAGGACTTTGCAAAACTCAGTAGATATGTAGAGGAATTTATTCCTACTAAGGAAGAAAAATGCAAAAGGTTTGAAAAATGCCTTAATTTAGAGTTGAGAATATAGATATCAAATACACAAATAAGAGATTTCTCACCTTTAGTGTTAGCTGCATATGACATGGAGAAAATGGTGCAAGAGAAGAGAGAGATTTTTTAGAGAAAGAGATAGTTCATTATAGGGTAACCTAATTTAGCCCTAGGTACTAATAAGTGATTAAGAGAGATACAGTATCATCCAAGGCACTAAGCATACAAGTAAGTAAAGTCTCAGAGATCTAGGTAAGCATTAGTGTCCAAGCCCAAACCACCACAACTAACTTTCAGTTCTTCAGCCACTATGGCTAAAAACACACATCTGCCCTATGGCACTTGTAATAGAAAATAATAGGGTCAATGTAGATAGGCTAGAATAGGGAATTTTTTATCTGTGGGTCTAGAGACCATTTTAGAAGGAAGTGTCCTTAGAGACAGAAAGAGGGTGCTCATACCTAGACATCAGCAACACATCATAGTAAGGTACAGAGATAGGTTAGAGTTAACTAGCCTAACAGCAGCTAAGGGGCAAGGTTAGAAGCCCCTACACTAACTAGACAATATCCAGTCAAGGCTCATGAAAATGCAAAAGCTCTAGATGTTATTAGTAGTACTTTTTGTTTAATTGATGTTCCAATTTTGGCATTAATAGACTTATTATATACTCATTCTTATATATGCAATACATAAGCACATGATATAGTGTTAGAACTAGAATATGTGGGCCTAGATATTCAAGTTAGTAATCACATTAAATTGAGTGTGATTATGAACAAAATATACGGACATCATTTTTTTGTGATTTAAGAACAATTGCTTCCTATTAATCTAATTGAGCTACTTTTATAGGAATTTGATGTTATAGAGATTATGATATTTACCAGGGATAAGAGTGGTTAGTGGAGTTTTCCACCTAGCCTCTACAACAGGACCTTTAATCTTCTATACTAGAAAGGTTCAAAATTCAAATCTTATTTATGCCCTTATAATATGTTGTCCATGTATATTGTAACATTTATTAGTCTTATATCAATCAAGCATTCATCATTATATTTTAGCATCCATATCACCTTTACATGTAAGAAAAGTAAATTACATAGATTAAAAGATACAATAGCATATTTGTACATCCAAAAAGTGAGTTATTCATTAGTTGCAATATGGCCTGATGATTACCCGTAATTCCATAAGAATTAGTGGTAATTGCCTAACTCCTATCTCTAAGAGATTAGCCTTTATTAAAATACCTTTTTTATTATTGTTACTTTTGATTAAAAGAAACCTCAAAATAATTTTGTTATGAAAATACCAATTGATTAGCTAAAAAAATCATTTAATGTGAAAGTGGAGCAATTAGAGTGTAAAATAGGTTATTTACTAACTATTACAACCCAAAGTAAACAAAAAGACATAATAAGTGCATAACCAAAAGAAATAAAATAAGGCATTGAGATGGTCTTGCCTCTGCGTCACTTGGTCCGTGTGGACTTAATATGGCTCTAACTTTAGTCTACACATACTATCCTTAAGGAAAATTTATATCCATCCAAACTCTCAGTCTAGTGATCAAAATATATTACAACTTAAAAGATAGCAAATCACACAACGTCAAACCAAGAACACATAAAGAAAACATATAAAAGACAAAGGTATAAACACATTTTGAGGCTTGTGAATTAAGAATAATTACTTATATAAATGAGGCAAAGCAAATAAAAATAAAATGATTTATTACCCCTAAGTCTATACGGATTATGGCCTTTGTGACAGGGAGTCTATGTGAACCACATGATAATTCTCTACATCCCAATATGGATCTTCATGCATGATATAGTCATGTTAACACATATGGACAAATAAGATCACATAGCTTATAATAGAATATCCAAAACACTAAATCATGCCTTACATGATATAAGTCCATAAGACTAATTGATCATATCCATACAGACCTTATCATGCTCATAATTAATAAATCTAAGTCTGTATAGACTTTATCACATGCACAATTAAATTTATATAATACCAATTAGCATAATAGAATAGGCATAACTTGATAATGATGAATATTACATTATGAACCTTCTCTTAACAATGGCCTACTCCTTGTGATCTAAAATGGGAATAATAAGGTATTGCCTCACTTACAACCAACCTTTAGAGATAATGGACCTATGAAAACAACATGAAAGATATGATAGACCTCAGATATTACCTTAACAAGTGTTCTCTTCGAGTAGTGGCACAAGAGTGTGGAAACTTGAGAAGAAATATATTTATAAAGCTAGTTGGTCGAATATATGGATTTTTGTTTCAAAATGCTAGAATCTTATGTGTGTGATAAGGAAAATATCTTCTTTTTTCCCCCTTTTTCTTAGTTTAAGATAAATATTTATAGTTTTAGGTTTTATGTTATTTTCCTTCAGAAAGAAGTCCTAGCCCTGATAGGATTTTGAATCCTATTCTGAATAGAAGGAATTCTACTTCTAGCAAGCTTTTTCTATCAACAAGTCTATATGGAGTTGTATGATTTAGTCCGTGTAGACTAAGTTTAAGTGCGATGGTATGTGGCTTTATAGACTAAGTTTTTGGTTAATTTTTGTATGTAGTCTATGCGGACCTATTTTCTAAAGGCTTATGCAAGTGCTTGAGAGCCTATCTCTAGCTATCATCATGGGTTAAGAGTGAGGTATCTATATATGTTATCTTAGTAATGGATTGGTTATCTAAACACTAGGCTATAATTCATTATAAAATAAGAAGCTAACCCTCTAAATTGTAAAGGGGCAAGAAGTGATAGTTGTGGGTGAGAAAAGCTTTCTAAATAATCTAATCTTAGTTGTTACAGTAAGAAAACTCATCCATAAAGGTTGTGAAGCCTATGTAACACATGTCATTGACAATAACACTTGCACACCTAGCCTTGAACAAATTCTAGTAGCTTTTGAATTTCCTGATGTGTTTTCTGATGACTTGTTAAGATTACCTCCATAAAAGGAACTTAATTTTGAAATTAAAGTGTATTCGAGTATTTCTCTTATATCCATTACTCCCTATAGAATGGCACCTAATGAGTTAAAGGAATTAAAGGAGCAATTGCAATATTTGTTAGATAAGGGTTTCATTAGACCCAGTACTCCACCCTGGGGAGCACTTGTGCTCTTTGTAAAGAGGAAAAGTAGGTCACTCCAATTGTGTATTGATTACATATAGTTAAATAAGGTGACAGTCAAAATAAATATCCTTTGCCTAAAATTGATAACCTTTTTTTATCAGCTTCGAGGTATCTTTTCTAAGATATATTTGAGATCAAGGTATCATTAGTTGAAGATTAAGGAAGCTAATATTCCTCAAATTGCTTTCAGAACTAGATATGTGCATTATAAGTTCTTAATGACACCATTTGGCCTGACTAATACTCCAACAGCTTTTATAGGTGTAATAAATTGGGTGTTCCAACCATAGCTAGATCAGTTTGTGGTAGTGTTCATTGATGACACTCTAGTGTACTCCATGACTAAGGAAGAACTTAAATAGCATCTCAAGATTGTGCTACAAACTCTACGAGAGAAGTAGTTATATGCCAAGTTAAGTAAGTGTAAATTCTAGCTGAATGAAATAGCCCTCTTAGCCTATATAGTGTCAGGAAAGGGTATTTGAGTCGATCCCAACAAGGTTAAAGCAATGCTAGAATGGGAACCTCCGAGGAATTTGATAGAAATATGGAGTTTCTTATGGTTGGCTGGGTGTCACAACCCGACCCCATCCTTTTATGGCTAGTAGGGGCAGGTGCAGCGTGACTATTAAGCGAGAGAAGGAGTCACCACTAACTAATTAGGGTGTAGTTAGTCATCGAACAAGTATGGTATATTTTCTGGGTTCCGGGTAATTTCGGCATAGGGAAGGTGTTAGGCATCCTACACCGTATATTTTTCATAAGGGTTATATAGGGAGTAGTTGATGGTAATCAAATTATTTGGATAGAATGGTCAATTTATTTAGAAATGTTTATCTCCTTATTTAATTAATTTTTATGATTATAATATGATGGCTTAATTATAAATTAATTTTAATGTTCGGGAATTTAGACATCGATTAGATGATCTACCATAAACACGACTTATCTAATAAGACTAGAAAATTATTTCTTTATGCC
>CANXYI010275859.1:0-13028 GCA_948208565.1 Hura crepitans | reverse complement strand
GATGAATATTTATGTCAATATTTGCATATATGGATAAAATAAATGAGTATTTAAAAATCATATGTTTATGTATACATATATATAGTTCAAGTTAATTATTAGATAAAAATAGTATTATATTAAAATATAATTGACAATTGTTAAAAATGGTATTTATTGCATAATGAAATTTATTTGTTTAAGTAAATGTGACATGGAATAATGAGTCAAAGCAGAAGTAAATAAATGTATATGTGGCAATTGAAAGATTAAAGTAATAATAGAAGATAATTAATGGAAAATTATTGAATAATTAAAATAATGATTGAGGGTAATATATAAAATTTATATTAGATAATTTTAGTGACATTGCTTAAATAAAAATTAATAATATATTATTTATGATTAATAAAAAGAAAATAAAGGCGATAAATATGTGTTTTATAGGTTAAAAAGGGTCATATATATTAAGAGTACACGGTGTGTGGAAGTGATAATCTTTTATATGAAAAGTATGAAATGTTATGGGTGAATGCACATAAATGTTTTAAACGTACTAATGCAATTAAATGTAATAATAATGATAACATAGAAATATGGAAATGACAATAACAACTATGCAAAATTATTGATATGAATGGAATGGATAATTTCATGGGATTGACTTAAGAATAAAAATTATGAAGTTGACCAAATTAATAGTGTTTTGCTCATAAAGTAACCTATAAGTGGGAAATGTGCGTATGTGCATAAGTGTCCATAATTGTAATACATAAATGGTATCATAACATTAGAAATGACCTATAACTATGTAAAGTAATTGGTAATTGAGATTTGGCCCATATCAGTTAGACACCCACTAAATAGATTGACTGGTCAACTAGGAAATTAGCAGTTGTTAAGAGTTTTGGTCCTCTTGGGGCCATTGCCTATATGATTGAGATGGCAGGTGCAGCCGCCGAGGTTCTGGTAGTGAACCCTGCACATCCGAGTATTGCGAGGTCCATATGGGTTGATCCCTACAACCCACCTTATTTGTGGATCTTGTGAGGTCCCACAGGGCTGATCCATGCTATCCACCTGAGATGACATGTTGATTGGGATATTGGGAGGTCCCACTGGGATAATCCCTGCTATCCCTACAGATGTTGTGAGGTCCAGTAAGACTGATCCCTGTCACTCTAATATTGGAAGGTTCTTGTGAACTGATCCCTGTTATCAGATAGATTAGGTAGGTGCAGTTATCAAGGTCTAAAATATGGGCTATTGCACAGTCTAGATCTCGCTATCCAGTGTCTTTAAATGTAGTCTTTCCATTATGGGCCTAAAATAAAATGACATGAATGAATGTGAATAATAATGATTGCAATGAACTTATAACATACTTAGCACGATTTAAAAGTATTATAATATATCCCTTTCAATCTAGTAGTGAGGTTATGTCTGTCAAATATAAGCTGCCTAAGAGTGTAACACCTCCTATCCATTTCTATATGAAATAGGCAGAGTGTATCACTTTCCACTGAGGTTACCCATTTCCTCAGAGGCCTTTTATTTAACCTTTACCCAACTTTGACTTATGTTGACCAAAACCCTTATTAACGCAAATATAATCTTTTATTCTAAATTTACATCCTATTTTTTTCTTTAAAAACGTCCTCAGTCACTACCAGACAATTTAATAAATTCAGGCAGCATAACGGTTGTCCTGGTTCCTCCAGTTTAACCTGCAAAGAAAAACGCACTTCTAATACACCAACCCTCCTTATCTCTCCCTCTGGACCCTTTAGTCCTCCACAATCAATCAGCAATACAAACTCATCTCAATAATATCACGAAGCAACATGCCAAGGTCATAGCCATTCATTAATATCGCAGTGTATATGTACATACTCATTTTATTAATACATATAGCCTGGCTACCCATTCTACCCTACGCATATACATAACAAAAAGAAAATACTATACTAAAAGACATTAGGACAGCTACACTGATGCTGACGTCCGATGCTGAACCGTACCTCGCTTGCGACCTATGCATCGGAACATCGATACGCTGAGTACTAGACTCAGTGGTGAAATAACACAATTATGTCATGTCTTGTGCAGCAAGTAATCATACAGAGTTCCGTACGCAATTCAGTCTTCCAAAGTTATTAAGCCCAATTACTGCTTTATTAAATTATACATTACTTGTTTCTGTTAATTTTTTTCGTTTATCATTTCTATTCACAGGCTGATAGACAGACCACACTTAAAGACACTAGATAGCAGGACTATCCTGTACAGTGGCCCACTTTTAGAACTTAGGTAGCTGCACCTACCTCGCCCGATAGTAGGGACCTAGTCCGCAGACTACTCCTAATACCGAACTAATAGATAGCAGGGACCCAGTTCGTAGACTGCTCCCAATATCTGCAAAATAGTACATAAAGAGGTGGACAATAGGGACCTACCCGAAGGTACTCCCAATACCCACAATCACAGCAAACAGGATGCCGAAGCATCACACAATCTCAACCATACTAACACACGGCAGTGGGCCTCAGAAGGACTGACCACCAAGCAGCTGCTCTATCTTTAGTTGACCGGTCAATCCATTCAGTGGGCGTCTAACTAATGGGCCATTACCAGTTTCACCTCACATTCAGGGTTATTTTATCTTTACTATTTCATTTTAATTCAATTGCTCACATAAAATTATGATTTTGCCTTTGTGACAAAATCATTATTCATTGGTCAGTTTCCGCAACTGATAGTATTCATTTAGTCATTTTTCATACTTTAGGCATTCTAACTCTCCACTCATTTAAAGCCTCATGTTCAATACCATTTCAATGCATTATTTTCACTTTATGCCTTTAATATAATATATGTTAATTTACTTACATTTCTACTTCTAACGAAGTCCAAATTTTGGACATGTATCGGTAAAGTTTATGAGTCCATTTTCTCATGCTTTAGGCATTCCCCACATGCCATTTTCACACCTCATATAAACATTTCATCCAACACATGATTTATATACTAATTAGGCCACACATGCACCAAAACACACTTATATTATTTCTTACCAAATTATTACAAAATTCACATTAATTTAATCCAACTTACATGTATATATTAACATTACACCCAAACCACATGCATACATGCAAATTTTATCAATTCCATACAAGTATGTAACTTAAAAATTCATGCATATGAAAGACATAATAAAATTGTGTTATTTCACATACCTAGAGTGCCTTTCCACTCTTTTTCACACCACTTGAGCTTGGAATGGTGGGCTCTCTCTCTCTCTTGGTGTGGTTCCTCCTAACATAACCAAAATTAACTTAGAAAAAATCCTATAAAATTATCTATAGCTCAAATTAAAATTCTAACACCATAGTTAACCTTAAAATAGTCTAATATAGCTATACCAAAAATAAAAATTGAAATTAGAACATTTTCACTTACTTGAGTTACTATTCACTCAAGTAGTGAAGTTCCAAAGTTTGTCCATTTTTCTTTAAATTCTTGATGTATTTAACACTTTAGGATGGTGGAGACTTATTTTTTATGATTTTTAGAGGGAATTATGATATTTTTTTCGAGAGAGAGAAAGCTTGAAAATGAAGAAAAATGGCTACCTTAACAATTCATCCAAGAGGAAAATGGAGAAGAAGAAAATGTGTTCTACTCCTTTGGCTAATTTTCTGCAGTTTTATTACTGATTTGGGCTGGGCTTGACCCATTTGTTTGGCCCAATTAAGGCCAAAATCCACCATACACAATTTATGTCACTTTTTCCTTAGAAAATTCAAAAATATTCTCTATATGTCCAAATAATCCCATTTTAGTTTTAAAAATTCTTAATTACTAGTACTAAAGCTCACATAAAATTTTGGCTCAAAATTCCTTCAGGAGCAAAAAGTTACTATTCATCACAGACCGACTTTAAACTTCGAAAATTCATAAAATATTCTCTGTTGCTCCAAAAAGTCTCATTCTAGTTTTAAAATTCCTAATTTAATGATACTAAGGTCCATGCAAAATTTCAACTTGAAATTCCACTGTTGGTTTTTCAGCATTATTCACGGTCAGAATAAAATATTCACAAAAATACCAGTTGATCTCAAAAAATTCCAATTCTTTCACCATCATACTCAGTGAAATTTTTGAGGTTCAAGGTGTGGTATTTTCGAGACCATCCAAACACATTCCTGGTCTCGGACTGTCCCGGCCTCAAAATATTTTTATTTTCGAAAATAGTAGTTTATAACATATTAATAATTATTGGTTCTGCTAAAATTTTTAATTCATTCGTTTTCTTCAGTTTCAGGCTAGTCAAAGTTTTATGACCAATATGCTAGTCATAGGACTCAGAATGATGACCCGCACCACAGAGAACATTATCTGGTATTATTCACAAGACTTTGACTTTTCAAGCGTTACAAAGAGAATAATAAGAAAGATTTTAATAATCGAACAGAGAATATTGTGCGACTAACCCATATACAAAATAAAAGTTATTTAATCTCAATCAAGTGAATAGAATTATGGTGACAGGAGTAATACATTAAAGGAAATCAATGTGGTAAATTAAGATGATTATGCAAGAAATGTTAGAAGCAAAAAAAAACCAAATCAGAAAGTTAAATAAATAACAAATTATTTTCATAGTGTGAGGTAAATTAATGTAAGAAATGATCATATTATAATATGTCTGTATGTGAATATATTACAGATGTGAAGAGAAGATGTTTATTCAAACAAAAATATTATTAACTATAGTAAGCTGACTGAATATGAAATACCGATCACTAAGAGAACTATGAACTATATTTATATTGTTAATTAAAGAAGGAAAATTTTTATTTATATTGTGTGGATGTATGTTTGAATTGCTGAGTATATATCAAACCTGATAACTTATAAATATTTATATGTTGTGACATAAAAATGTTGAAAATTATTACTGTTATCATATTCATGATGCATGCTTGTATGTGCTTACATGTTACACATATATTTCATTGATTACTCCACTTAGCATCATTGCTCAGCGTACTGGCTTTTGCTGGTGCGTAAGTAGTAGACAAGAGTATAAGTTGTAGTCTCAAGCAAAGCAGTACAGGTTAATGAGTTTCAATCTGGCAACACATTGTACACAGGCGAGTAACTTTATTAGATTGGCACTCATGTATATGTAAAATAGTGGGCCCTAGATTATATGATTATAGATAGGTGTTTGTAGTTAATAATAGTAATTTAGATAAGTTAGTGTGATGTCTTTCATTCAAATTAGGCAATTGGATTGGGTGAGAGATCTCACTTGTGGCATCCTATATTTGAATCGGCTATCGGTTGGGGGTTAGGGTGTTACAGATAAAACCCAATTAGAGAGACATTCCATCCACCCTAATGTCTACAATCACAAATTTATAAGGCTCAATTTCTGTTGGAATATCTACTTAAGCAAAATTAGTTAAAGGACAATCTCTTCACCAAATGTCAAACCAGAAAAAGCATCTATTTCTATTGCCGACACTCTAACCAACATTTAAATGAACAAAACTCTAAAGCTTGCAAATTTCCCACCAGACTAAAGTATTAACCCTTGGATTAGGAGACAAGGATAGGTAATTAACATCAAACCCATACTTTCCTGCTAAAACTCGAACCCATAAAGCATATTTATTAATCATAATATGATAGGCCATCTTCATAATAAAAACTATATTCCACGCTTAAAGATTTTTGATACCTAAACACCATTCTTCTTATAAAGAGCAGATTTTGTCCCAATTGATAAAATAAACTTTCTTAGCATTAACAATAAATCCCCAAACAAAATCTCAACATAATCTCTTAATGTTTTTGCATGCCATTGTAGAAATTACATATGATTGAAGTGCATAAATAAGGATTGGCATAAGGACCGAATTAACTAAAGTAATATGTCTGCCAAAGAAAAAGAATCCGCTTTCCAATGAGACAAGCATTTTTTAACTTTATCAACTAAATAGTTAAAAAAACCTTTTGCCATTTCTCTCGTTAAAGATAGGCACACCTAGATAAATCCCCACATCATCTTTGACAGTAAAACCTAAAGCCTTATGAAGAAAAGAAATAAGGCCATTGTTCACATTAGAAGAAACACAAAAAGATGTTGTGGAAATATTAACCTTCTATCTCAAACATTTACAAAAGTCCTGAATAACATTTAGGATAACTCCCATTTGTTCTACCAAGGCTTTACAAAATATCACTAAATCTTACATAAAAAAAAGGTGCAATAGATGAGGCCTCTGACAACCCAAACAAATAAGTTTCCAAAGCCCTTCCCTCACTGCTTAATGAATACCATGTGATAACCTCTCCATATAAAGAATAAAATAAGTAATGAGATGAATGATCCCCTTGTTTGGCTCCACATGTTGTGTAACACCCATTGCCCATTCCCGAAGGAATCAGACAAGGAATGTTACTTCCCATTGGTCACCTATCCTATTCCTTCCTTAGGTTTCATTCGTTTAACACTTATGTCATTATTTGATCCAAAGATATATTAATAATGTTTCCTTTGTTTCATTCCCTTGATATGCTAGTACTAACTGTATTTAATTGATAACATCTTAATTTGTGACTGTTGTCTATTTTACAGAAATTTGGACAACATAACAGCTACTTGGGTGAAAACTAAAATTTTCAACCTATGAAAAACACTTCTAAAATCATCATTATCATTTTTCTTTCCTTCTGGACCTTTCTGGTCCCCTAAGCATCCCAACAATCATAGTCAACACAGGTCTTAGACCCGCAGCATTCAACAATAAACATAGTCTTATCATATAACTACTCAGGCGTACACACATTTGTTTGTGCTGTTTATACAGTGACCAAAATACATATTTATTATTTATAACCATTAAGGCTATTTTCCTCAAACATACATGAGTGCTATCCCTATCAAAACATCAAAAGTGTAGAAAATTATAACCTACAAGCGAAGCTGGTGCACTACACTTATCAAGGCTAGACAGCTGAAAATATCTACAATATGCGCATCGGAACACTGACATGTTGAGTACACACTCAGTGGTGGATTTGATATAATAAGAGCATGTCATGCATATATTCACACAAATGTCATGATATGAGCAATAATGCAAGCATATAGAATTAATTGCATACAATATTATTAACTTATCGATTCTATTATTTAGTCACAGTGCCTTATACTACAAGTAATTCCTTCTAATTTTTCCCTAGAGTATAATTAGTTTTAACCCATATTATAAATTAGTTACAATTATTATTAATCATATTCAATCCTATCCTATTTATTTCTTTTTCCACTCAGGCCCATACTAGAGAAACTACTCTTTAAGGCACCAGATACTGGGATCTATACTAGGTAGTGACCCATATTTTGGGCCTCAATAGCTACACTTACCTGGTTTGATAGTAGGGATAAATTTATTAGAACCTCCCAATACTGAACAAACAGACGGCAGGTATCAATCTCGTATACCTCCTAACATCTGTAAAGGAAATAGTAGGGATCAATTTCGTGGGACCTCCTAATATCCCAGTCACTATCTCTATCACAACACCGGTGGATAATAGGGATTAGCCCCGTGGGATCTCCCAATATCCATAATTACCTCTAATGGGTAGCAAGGATCAGCCTATATGGACCTCCCAATATCCAAGTGTGCATGGTTTAATAACAGAACCTCAGTGGCTACACCCACTGTCATTATCAAATAGACAATGGCCCTAAGAGGACCAATATCTCTAGTAGGTGCTAACTTCCTAATTGATTGGTCAACCTATCTAATGGATGTTTAACTGATGGGTCAAATTATGTCTTTTTGTTCGCTTATATATCTACGTGTCTTTCTTCATTATTATTTTAATGTTGATATATCTCATAGCTAACATTAGTGCACTTACACACATTTCTCAATTACAGGTCATTTTCCACAAGGTACTATTCATATGGTCATTTTTTATTTCACATTCTATCCATTATTTGCTATTATCATCATTATAGTGTTCACTATTAATCATTCTTGTATCATGGCCTTCAATTCAAGTACTTATTCTCTCTCATTTCATGCTATCATTCCTACATGCATGTTCATGTAACATAATAAGTCCCATTTTTAGGTCAATAAATATTAAGTCATTATTTATCAATCCCTTTTTTTAACTTTGTTTTTTTCCACCATATTTTACACTCTATTTCCAAGCTAATTTCCTAATCATCATGTTACATACACAAATATGCATCATGCCATTACTAAGCATACCATTCGGCCATTACATGATCACACACTTACACTTATTTTCTTTCCTCCAAAAGATGCACATAACATTAATTTCATTATCCTAGCATATTTATATGGCCAATTCACATCAATTACATACACATTCCTAACATTTAGAACTTTCATACACATTCACATACACATACATACACACATGCATAAACTCATGGCATGTAAGAATTACACCAAATCCATATACCTACGGTGTGAAAACACCCCTTTTTGCACCACTTATGACCTTGGTTGACCACAAAAATAAAAATTAAAAAAACATCACTTACACTCGAAATGACCACTATTCACCCCTATGGAATTTCTCACTTCTCAATTCTATTACTTAGGATGGATTCTAGAGGTCATGGAAGGGTTATTCCACATAAAATTTACAAGACTTATGTGACCTAGAGGAGAGAGAAAGCAAAAACGGTGGGAGGGCTAAAAAGGGAATGGCATCGGCTTCCTTGGTGGAGGGAGATTAGGGATGGTTGCCTTACACATATGACACTCTCACATATGTAAGGGCTTTTATATTAATGAGGTGGATGGCTCAGATCGCGACATGTGGTGATCGAACGGTCCATATGCACTCAATTTTCTTTTAAACTTTGAAAATTTAACTTAATTTTTATAAACCTCCAAAAATAATTATTTTAGTTCTAAAAATCCTCGATTAGGCCCATTAAAAGCCTTGTAAAATTTTAGGTCCAAACTCCAATGGCATTTAAGGTTACTATTTACTTGGAAAAATAAGAAATTTTGAAAATTTATTAAATGGACTCAGAAAAATAAAATTCCTTCACCAACTTGTAGATTAGAATTTTTGAGCTTCAGGGTATGTTGTTTTCAAGCCCGTCCAAGCACATCCCGAAGCTATCCCGGTACAAACTCAGTTAAGGCTACTATTCACTAGTTCTTGACCTAAAATAATTTATTAGTTCTGCTAAATTTTTAAATTATTTCATTTCATTTATTTTTTAGCTCATCAAAATTTTATAACTAGTACACACTTTTTCTGGCCTTACAAAGGTGCCCTGACTCCCTGAAAGCACTATTCATGCCTCAGACGTACTATTCATATAACTTGAACTTACAGGCATTACAATTCTTTCCCTCTTAAGGAATTTCATCCTTGAAATTACCTAAGGTGAACAAATGTGAGTATTGAGCCTTCTTTTGCTCTTCATTCTCCTACGTGGCCTCCACTGTCTTATGATGTCTCCACAACACCTTTACTAAGAGAATTGACTTATGTCTTAATTGCTTTATTTCTCTAACCAGAATTTGTACCGGTTTTGCTTCATAAGTTAAATCTAGCTGTACTTGGATATCTTCTATTGGTATCACATGTGATGGGTTAAATCTGTATCGCCTCAGCATTGAGATATGAAACACGTCTTGAATCTACTACAACTCATATGGTAAGGCAAGCCTGTATGCCGATGGCCCCACATGTTCTTTAATTTCATAGGGACCAATAAATCTAGGACTAAGCTTCACTTTTTTATCAAATCTAAGCATCTTCTTTCATGGTGATACCTTAAAAAACACTCTTTCACCGACTTCATATTCCATGTCCCTTCATTTCAAATCAACACATGATTTCTGTCGGTCTATGATAGCTTTCAGTCTATCCCTTATAATCTTGACTTTGTCTTCTGATTATTTAATCAAATCAAATCCCATGATTTTACCTTCACCCACTTCACACCAACAAAGGGAAGTCATGCACCTTCTACTATATAATGCCTCATAAGGTGCCATTCCTAAGTTAGCTTGATGGCTGTTATTGTAAGCAAATTCAGCCAAGGACAAGTATTGATCCCAACTCCCTCTGAACTCTATCATACAACAACGTAGCATATCTTTCAGTATTTGTATCACCCGTTTTGATTGTCCATCTATCTAAGGGTGAAATGCTATTGTAATGCCCTAACTATTCTAGAACTATAACTATACAGTACCCGAGATCGGGAAAATGCGCCCGGAGTGCTAAGTCACTTGCATGAGTCTCGAGGCAGGGCATATTGCTTAATAAACTTTAAGGAGTTTAAAAAAGGTGAAAATGACCTTAATCAAAAATTTAGCAGAGCCAATAAATTATTTCAGGCTGTAAGCAAGTGGGCCATGGGTTCAGATTGAGTCGAGCAAAGCATAACTAGCGATGAACCCGGATGAACCTGAAAATTCCATATCCTAAAGATTAAAAATTCCCCTGAGTTCATTGGTGAAAGAAATTCTGAATTTCAAGGTTGTTTGCAAATTTTCTTAATTTTGGAATTTTACATGTAAACTGAGGCAGTTGGTTAACTGTCCTATTGGTGGAATTTGGCTATAAAATTTGACGTGCCTCTAATTAAAGATATTTGAGAATTTTAGAAACAAACATAAAAATTTTTAGAGGTCCGAGTAGTCGTATAAAAATTCTCGAAGTTCTGCCACAAATCGAATTACCGCAAATTTTCGAAAATTTAGTTTGCTTACTTCTTGAAGGAATTTTACTGTAAAATTTTGCGAGCATCTAATTGGACCTAAATGAGGATTTTAGGAATAAACACAATGATTTTTTGACATTCGAGTGATTTTTAATAATTATCCGAAATTTTAGCTTAAATTATCCCAATTAAAGTGAGGTGCAGCCAAGAAATAAAAATAAAAATAAAAATATATAATAAAAATAAAAAAATAAAAGAGGAGTTAGCAGTTTAAAAACATGAGAAATAGAAAGAAAAGAAAGAAGAAAGAAAAAGGAAAGAAAAAAGAAAGAAGGGAAAGAAGAAGAAGAGAGGGAAGAGGAAAGAAAGGTTACTGCAGCCAGCAGCAGTGGTGGCTCCGGGTGGTGACGGTGGCCTATTGGCAACTCCCTTTGGTGACTAGCTGGGTGGAAGAAAAAAAAGGAAAGAAGGAACAGTAGCTATGGTTAGAGGTAAGGAATTTCTGCTCCTCTTTCTTTAAGATTTCTCCCAAATTTATTTAGATTATGTTAGGATAATTATACAAAAGATATTGATGATGTTAGGAATAAAACTAAGAGAAGTAAAACACTAAAAATTTCTATTAAATGTGGCTATTTTTTAGGAGAAAATGTAATTAGGAGTATGAGTCTCAAATGGATTTGGGCTGGTAGAACTAATTTTTGTATAAGAGCATCAGATAGTATTTTAAACATAACTCTATGTGTAGATGTCAAAAAAATGTGAAACTAGTTACATATGCAATCTAACACATAGGGCTATAACTTTGTAGAAGAGAATTTTCCCTAATTTTGTGTAGATTTTGCCTAGAAAATCCTATTAGTGAGGGCATGTGCACTGTCTATAGAATTTCCAAAATGAACAGAATAGTCTCTATTCATCAGGTCATAACTCTCTATATAGATATCGAAATTGCATGATTCTTGAATCAAATTAAACCAGACTTATAGGGTAAAATTTTTATGTAGAAGTCTTGAATTGATTCTGGATTAACCTGCTAAAAAATATGATAAAATTTGAGTGATGAAAACTGGAACTTTTAAAGTGCCTCAAGAGTAGCAGAGGGTAATTAGGCTATAACTTTATATATAGTAGTCAGAATAATATAAACAAAATTCTTATGAATGATTAGACATATTAGTATAATTTTGCAGAAAAAACTTCCTCTAATTCTTTATGGATTTTGCCCCGAAATTCAGACAAAGAGATGAAATTAGCACTATCAGTAGGAATGTTGAAAGTTAAGGATTAGGAAAATGGTATGGATGAAGGAAGGCACACCTATGGTGGAAATGGAATCAAAACATGGTGGTCATGCACGAATAGGTATGTGAACTCAATGAAATATATATATGTGTTTATATATTGAATGGCAAGAATGTGTGTGCTATATATGTGCTAGTTCTTAAATGTGTGAGTGATGAATAATATGTGTAATGTGTATCTATATTTAATTGGTGCTTGGGTGAACATAATTTGGAATTCAATGATGGTGTTTAGGCCTATGTGTGATCATTTAAAGGTAATGGACAATGCTTGAATGATGAATATGGATATTTATGTAATAATGCCCTTTAAAGGATTTAATACTCATGAATGTAAATTTTAGGATGTTGTATGTAGCTAATGTGCACATAGGTGCTGTTGTCATTAGTAAATGATTGAATGTATAATGTGTGACATTAATGGGATGAAAAGGGACAATGGTGTGATAATGTGGTTGAATAATCATTAAAATGGCAGCATGCTCATGTATGTAGTGACATGGCCATAATAAGCCATTAAACCATAATAATATAACCTTGATCGTGTATGATAGAATTGAAGTAAGTGGATATGAGTGTAAGCACTTAAATATGATGTTTTAATTGTAAAAGAGTTATGTATGTGATTTTATGGCATTGAACATGTGGAGTCCAATAAATGCATGCATGTTGATTTATATGTGAGTATTGTGAATTATGTATGGGAATTGGTCTAAATAATGTGTTTTGGTTTGAATGCCATTCCATGTGTGCCTATGTGATGAATAGAATGTGAATGTATGATGTATGTTAAGGCCTTATAAGGCCTAATGTGTTATGAATGGCAAATTGAGGAACTAATGATAATTGAAATGTATGGATGTGTCTTATGACATTATTATGTGATAATAAAGCTTATGAAAGTCAATGCACATGAATTGATGGCCTTGTGTTTGTGTTGACTAAATAATGCAAGGTTATAGTTGAAGCATGTTAAACAATGAAATAAA